>JACEGR010002007.1:0-143850 GCA_014170235.1 Listronotus bonariensis
TATAGCTAAAACTAAAAGAGACACATACATACATACACCTATAAATACATACATACAAGAGATACAAATTGATTTTTACATTTTGTCAATTTGGCCAGGCACTTTATGAAGTTTTACGCAGAGTTCAGTAGCTTACCTATATTTTTTCATTTACTCTTATTCTAAGGTTATAGCACAAAGTTGGGTTTTCTTTAAAGGAATACCCTGTATGTTATATTACCAAAAATATTTCAAAAAGCTCTTTTACTTTTAAAAATATGAGCATTTCAATCTAAAAAATAGTAGATACAATATAGTTTTTATTGCACATATCTAACACACTAAGATTTATAAGCTCATATTTTTGAAACTATTATAGAAACTACTTTTAAATGTGGTATTTACTTTAAGGTCTTTAAAATGTCTTTTTAATGGTTATGCAATATACGAGTTGTTTTTTTTTAAATAGATTTTAGTCTTGAACTCTTGATAATGGTAATGTTTCAGAAACTATGATTAATTAAATATAGCAATTGTAAAATGTTTTACGGCTTTAAAGGAAAGCTTTTTATTGGTAATAAAATAGACAGGGTGTTCCATTAAAAAGAAAAAACAACTTTGTGTTGTACCAGTGGTTATACCTTTAAAATAAAAAGAAATAATAAAAACGATTCTATTAAATTTTATATAAAAATCCCCATTCATATTTTTTAAATCTAATAACAAGTTATATAAGTTTCTGAAAAAATACTCTGTATCTTGAAAACGAGTCAAATTGGCCATGATTTATTTTCACTACTGAATTAGTTTTAAAAATCCAATCAAGATGGTGCTATCAGATTTGTTCTGGTTAGTTTAGGTAAGTATTTTTTACTTTTCGCCATACCCAGCAAGGTTAACGAAAAAGCGCCACCCTATACAATAACGTTATTAGCTTAATTTGTTACATAATTTTATTTAAGTTGTTGTTCTTATTTTTACATTTTTTATAGAGACTAACTTATTTCTATTTGGCCAGACCCACATTAAATAACTTTTAATTTTTATGAATTAAACGTCAATGTTAAGGTCAAGCAAAAACCCACCTAAACCATGTGGTAAATAGTGTTTTATTGTTTTATTTTGGATATAATTAATTGTTCGTCTATTCACTGCAGAAGGTGCAGAATACATACAGGGTGGCCCAATTGTCTGGGAAAGTCCAATATATCTGTGGTTTAACGAGATATAAAAAACTTTTATACAAAAGTTGTAGGGTTTTTATTCGTGCATGTCAATTATTTTGATGTATACAAAGTGTCAAAAAAACAGTTTTGGCTATAACCCCTATTTTCGTTTACTGAATCGGATTCAGCATAAAATTTTGCATATAGTACGTTATTTTACTTTTTTACTTGTGGTCATGTTGCCACGCTATTTATAATTTACCAAAACTTTCGTAAAAACTTGTTACCCGAAAATTAGGTAAAAACGAAAAGAATTGTGAATAATAATACTTAGCTGGGTGTTTTAACACACCAAGGACCATAAAATAAATTCCTGTAAAAAAATGTAATAGATATTTTATAGGGTATTTCTTATAGCATGGCTAATATCTCAATATTTAAAATGCTAAATCTTAATTTTTTTTATTGGAGCACCCTGTATATAAGCCATTTTTAGATTTTAGAAATAAAAATAAGGTAAGTTTCTTCAGCAAATCCTATACCAAAAATGTAAGGTTTTTAGATATTTAGGGTTTTTGAAAAAGTCATGACAAGTTTCTTTTTTAATAAAGAAGAACTTTGAAATTTTAAAGCAAACACCCAGTATATTTGTCAACGTTCTTATATTTTGATTTTTCCCCTTAAAAAAAATGTAAAATAAGCTATGGTTATTTCCACAAAGAATGCATTTATCGACCTGCATAAAATTGTCCTTTATAGTTGGTAATTTTTTGGTTGTTTTTCGACGAAACCGGTACATCGGCGGGACTTTTAATAAAATTTTGCATGAATGTACATCTAGGGCCCGAAATTTCAAATCGACTTAAAACGACGCCAAATTTGTATTTGCATGGACGTGGCGACGCTTTTAATTTTTACTCGACGAATATTCAGTTTTTCCCCTTTACCCCTTATACCATTAATGTTAGAAAACTCGACATGCGTCATTTTATTTTCAATGAAACGCCTAACACACATAAAAATAAATTATATGAAAATTATTTATACTGGGTGTGAAAATTTGTTTAAAAATATTTTTTTTTACTTTTACTCTCTTAAATTTAAAACAATTTTCTAAATGAAAAATTCGTTAAGGTGATGTGGGATTTTAGTACAAATACTCTGTTTATTTATCTTATATATTCTAGTTTATACTGTAAAATATTTATTAGAATCTCGACATAATTTCTATATGAAAAAAAATAATATATTGTACAGTACTTAAAAATTTATAAAAATCGTTAAATTCCTCACTACGAAATATATGTTTAAGTGTAGCGTTTTTATAAAATGGAGTCTTTGAGCAAAATAGAAAAAGCTATTTTCCTTTTACAGGATGTTTTAAATTTATAGGGCGCGAAGCTATCTTAAAGATTAACATTTTGCAAACCCTAAATTTCTCATTTTTTTACACCAAGTCAATCTTTTTGTCTAACTATCCAGTTTCTGATGAGATTTTGAAATGACATACCAAATTATTATTTACACACATTACTTTATTATATACCATGTACAAGATATTGTTTACCTACAGAGACAGCCTACAGTAATTATAGAAAATAGGGTTTTTTGGAAGAGAAAAAGATAAAAGAAAAGTGTATCTTAAATATTGCATAATTCTTAATTTTACCAAAGTTAAACATAATTTCATGCTGGTAAATTATTAAAGAGCAATATAAATAGTGGCATGCGATAAACAGAAATCGTAGGTAGTGGAAGTACTTGGAGGAATGGGGGCGCTGTTAGAAAGATTTAAAATTTTAAAAAATCATTAATTTTAATACAAAAATTGTAATTGGCCATAGTTTATAGTACCAAAGGAGAGGGGGTTGAGGGGGAGGGAGGGGAAGCCGCTTAATTACCCTTAATTCTCTGTCCTTCCGTTCCCCTCTCTTTTATACCATTTACTTTTGATTTTTTTTGTTTTAGTGCAATATAAAAGATGTTCTCAGAAAGAAATGATATTATTGCAATACAAAACTGATAAGAATAAGCTAATTAGTTTATATTTAGTATACATGCTAATAAAATTTAGTAGAATTAATAGAAATATTAATATTTTTTTTTCTTATTACTTATTACAAATTAGTTATAGAGTGTATGCATATAAAAAAGCAATTAAAAGTATTTCTGATTATAAATACGTATGTAATAAAACTATACTAACTTATTCTATAAAAACCACAATTAAAATATAAAAAAGGTGTTAATATACAGGGTAGTCCCTAAGTAATGGGCTAAAATTTATATGGTGATTTGTTAAATTAAAATATTGCGATTTAGCTTAACTTACCTTACTACAAAAGTTGATATTAAATGAGATAACAGGGTGTCAAAATTTAAAACATATCTCCTATGTTATTTACACAAAAATAGGTACTTTGTATTTTACGAGAAGGGATTTTTTCTTCCCATCGAGTTATTTTAAACAAAAACCGAGATCTTATTACCAACTTCGTTAAAAATAACTTAATAAAAAAATAGTTTTCCGTTAAATTGACGAATGTTGCTTACGAGGTTTACCTACACACATAAGGTTACGTAGTTTTACCTATACTACACTTAAAAGCTTTGATAAAAAGGAACCAAAATAACTACAAAAAATCTGTTTTATTTAAACAAGGAGATATACATACTGTTACAGACTTTCAAAAAATGTGTTTAGGTTAGATAATTTTAGAGAGTTAGGATCATTAAATTTAGTTTGTTAATTTATTTAAATAATTTACCTTAATTTTTCCAAGTTCTTTCATCACTTTCGAAAGTTTCCGAAAACGCCCGAATTATCCATTGCGAACTTTTACGCCATCCTGTACTATGGAATTTTCGCGATATTTCTCCAAAATTCTAGATTATTCTTTACTCTTCCACAATACTATAAAAGGGCGACGGGAAACCCCCGATCGATTAATATAGATTCGAATTTTGTGCTGTAAACTTCGAGATATTAACAACTGAAGATTTTGTCGTTGTAACCATAGTTACGTTTCATTGTTAATAAAGGTATAAAAACGAATGTACGTGTTTTTATGCGAGGTGATTCGGAACAATACATAAAACAATAGCCTCAGCTTGACAAAAATGCTTCTTATATTTTTGAGGCTATGAAAAATGCTACTAAATTTTTCCGAATTAATTTGCCTCACTTACTCCTCTATCATTGTGAATCCGGGCTCATTGCTGCCTTGGTGTGGTTAGGTGTGGCTAGACCTTAATTAAGGTATTGTCCATGCTATAAGAAAATACACTGTATAATATGTAGTAAATTTTCTTACAGGAATTTATTTTGCAGTCCTTATTGTGTTAAAACACTTAGCTAAGTATTATTATTAACAATTTATTTTTCGTTTTTACCCAATTTTTGGGTAACATGTATTTGTGCGAAAGTTTCAGTAAATTATAAATAGCGTGGCAACATCGCCACAAGTAAAAAAATAAAATAACGTACTATATACAAAATTTTATGTTGAATCCGTAAACAAAAATACGGGATACATTTAAAAAAAACTATCTTCTTAACCATACCTTTTTTTGGACATTTGTGTACATTAAAATATTTTTAGGACATGCACAATTAAAAACCCTACAATTTTTGTATTTTTTTACATCCCGTTAAACAACAAAAATAATGGACTTTCTCAGACAATTGGGCCATAATGTCTATTAAAAGAAAAACACACATTTTTGCATTTTTAGCTAAGAGTTTGCGGTGCACCACTCCGTACAAATAAATATTATCTAATAATACCAAGTCAGATTTTTATGCATTAAGTACCATTAATGTTAACTGTATAAAAGTTAAGGTTTTCAATAGGGATAAAAATAACACAGACAAATAACAAAAACAAACACTTCACAACGAAAATTAGTGTTATAATAAAATATATTTTAAATACATATTATTTATTAAACACTTATCTTATATCTTTGGTCAACACTTAAAAATGATGCATTATCCACTTACACTTTTATTTAAACATATAGATTTTTACTTAAAAAATAAAAGGGTTTTGTAACATTTTAACTAAATCATTTATTTTGAAAACAACAAAGTAGGTATACAATTTTATCGATGTAGCGAGCAAACGACGCAAGATGGCGAATAGCATTTTTACCAGTAAGTGTAGCTAAAAAGTTGGGACTCAAAAATTAGGATCAGTTTTTGTGTTTAACATACGAAAATACAAATTTGCGATAAAAAGCGTCGAATTTGGCCCACCCTGCACATAAAGCATTTTTCAAAGAAGTAAAACAAGAGACGAGAAAAGGGCATTATCGCCTAGATAAGAGCCTGTTGCTCTTGAACCCACAAGACAAGACGAAAGGTCGTCTTGCAAAATCACCAATAATTGAAGGCCACACGGGAAAAACGACGATGTCCAAAAATAAAAAATGTTCATGTTGTTGATATTCAATTATTTTGCATAGTTTGCATATATATAATATTTCTGCTTCTTTCAGTACTAAAATATGCATTAACGTAGGAGGTATATTATACTGCAAAAATATCATTTTATAAAAAAATGTACTTTTATCATTGTTTCCTTGTGGTCTTCCATTATGTTTTGTTACAACTTTTTTCCATTAGTTGTTATGAAATATACGCAGAAAACTTGAAAAATTAGGTCAGGATGAAAACGTTTCTAAATAAAAGTAGTTTGTTTTAGTTCCAGAGTAAGTAAACCCTTCGAGTAAAGTTTTGCCTGTAAGGCTGGACATTTGTATGGTGATGGCAAGCATTAGCCCTGCACATCATCACCCTGTATATTTCGGAAAGTTAAAAAAACTTGTAGCTGTAAGCTTGAAATTTTTCTAGGATTTGATTTATTCATAATATGGTTTGAGAAAAAATTGACAGGCATTTTCGTCGAGCACGTCGATACCTACCAGGCGAACTGAAAGGTGATTAGATAGCCATATTTCCAAAACTAATAAAGTTAGATGTACCCAATGTGGTATTTTCTTTAAGCTCTTTTTAATATCATTTTAATGGTGATATAATCTACAGTGTACCTCATTAAAAAAACCACCCTGTATATTATCGCCAAATTTACCGTTAAAAAACTTTAAAAAAGCACCACATTAGGTACTAACTCTATTGGATTTAAAACTATGGCCATCCAAGTCAGCCACACCTTTCAGTTCGAAAGGCAGTTACTTGTGCTCATCGAAAACGTTTTTCAAACCCAACTATTAATAAACTAAATCATAGAAAAATGTTAAGCTTACAGGTTCAAGTTATAATTTTTTTAACTTTAAAAAACTCGCTTACATCACTTTACAAATTTCTAGCCTTACAGGCCGTTACTCGAAGAGTTCACTAGCCTTAATAAAACATAGAATGGTTAACAGTCAGCGTTTCGAGTAATTTTATAAATCCACAAAACGTAAGTTCTTGGTTATTTAGGCCTAAGCTGCAGGCACACTAAAACCAACTTTAAACATTATCCTTCATTGCAGATTTTTAACGGAATCCATGATAATAATTACTAAAACACTTAATACAACGTATGTACTGTAAAACTCGTAATACAAGTGCTACATGTGCTCTCGGGGCACAATTTTGAGGCATCATTAGTATTATTATGTGTCATATTTAAAAATTATTTTAACTTACCAAGTACTATAAAAGTTATCTATAAAAACCGATTTTCAGGGGCGTCTAAATAAATATTATCAGTATTATTATAAAAATTACCTGTTTACCTCACATGTAAAATAGAACCTTAGTTTAAGATTATTTTAAATAAAGATTTTTAAAAAATCTCATAATTCTTTAGATTTATATGCACTAAATTAATTCATGATTAGACCCTAAAGTCATTTTGTTTCCATGTTATAGAAAGGTCATGTCAGGTGTTGGTCATAAGTTGGTGAATACTTTTTTTATCATGTAGTGTAGGATTATCATTCTGGGTACATTTTATTAAGTCAACTTTTGTGTAAGGTATATTGTTTTATTAAGACTAGAATAAACATCACCACATGTTGAAGTTTTATAGGTACATTGAGTTAAATTAGTATTTTACATACATAAGTATTTTTTTGTCACATTATAAATACTATGTAGATATACATATAAACATTTTAAATTTACTCAGTTTAAGAATTCACAAAATTATACATATTCTTAATAATACAAAAATGTCTAATTCAAATGGGCGCCAATGTATTAAAAACTTAATCTTATAGAATTTTGTTTCAGAATCATATTTAAAATAAAACGCTGATTACGACGATCCATAATGCCATCGCGAATTTTGGTCAGATTTTTTACACCGCAATTGTTTTAACACTTAAAATTACTTGTTTTTCTTTTGCATTAAATAAAATTTTATTTATTATTAACTTTTTATATTTTTCGAAAAACGAATATTTACCAAATAATAATTATAAAAATAATTTAATACGAGCACTCAGACCCAACTTTAACATTTAAATAATGTATTACAACCAAGGTACAAAATATTACAATATTCATTTTTTTTATGGAATTCTCGAACTTTTTGTAACAAGTATAGGTTAAGCTATTTGGCAATTTTAAATTTCTAGATTCTTTTTATTTTTTAACAAAATGTTTTTCATGTTTGGATCCCAAAAATCTTTGAACTCCATATGAACAGCACTCAGATCGGCCAGGTGTATGTCAAAGGTTACCACGAGAACTACCTTAGCAGCGACACTTTAAGCATACTGTCCATGAGAGCGGTTTTCCGCTCGCGGATGATAATTCAGCGTTGTGATTGGCGGAAAAAGCATTTTAAATTTGCACTAACCAATCACAACGCCGAATTATCATTCGCGAGCGGAAAACCGCTCTCATGGACAGCCGGCTTTAAGGTAGTTCTCGTGGTAGCCCTAAAGTACATCAGGCCGATCTGGGTGCTGTTTTTATGAAGACCATATCTATACAGAAAAGTGCAAAGATTTTTAAGATTACAACAAAAAAAAACTTTGTTAAAAAAATTAAAAAAATATCTAAAAAGTTAAAAATTGTCAAATCGCTTACTCCACAATTATTGTTACAAAAGGTTTAGGAATTCTATAAAAAAATACATCATGCCAAATTTCATATTGTCACTTATTTTAAAGTTAAAATTGGGCTTAATTGCCCATTTTCAATTGTTTAAATGATAAAACCTTGGTAAATAATAATTTTTCAAAAAAAAGTAGAGTCGTTCTTGGTTAAAAAATGGTTAATAAATCAAATAAAACTTGATGCAAAAAAGGCAACTTATCTGAATTATTAAAACAGTTCGGTTTAAAAAATTTTGAACAAAATTCGAGCTGGCATCATGGATCGTCGTAATCTACATTTTATTCTAAACATGATTCTTCAAAAAAATCATTAAGAATTATTTTTGATACCTTGGCACTCATACGACCTGGTCTAAAAAATCTAAGACAAAAACCAATTTTGAATTATATACAGGGTGTCCAAGAATATGTGGGTAGTCTCTCGAATTCATATAGAACACATAAAAATAATGTGACAAGTTCATATAAAATATGTTCCCAAAGTCTCTCTTTACAGAGATATGTGCCCTCAAAGGACGCCACTGAAAATCGGTTTTTCTTAAATAACTTTTATATCCCTTGATATAATGATATATTTTTTATATGATAAATACCACCTAAAACTCTTTAAAATAGTATCCTTGTAAGACATTTTTTGCCTTCCTTAGTTCGCCAGGGGCGGATTAACCCTTACACAATAGTGGTAATTATTTTTACGCCCTCTATAATAAAAAAATAAAAATATCCTTTTTTAATAGCTTAAACTCTTAGCTAAAAAAGGTACCCTTGTCCAATATCAATAAAGTGAAGCGTTTTCGAGATAAACAACATTTTATATAGGGAGGGTTGTATTTAATAATTTTGTTTGTCGGCTTGACATAGGTTTCCTCTTATTTTATGCATTTCCTAGCTTTAATTATGGAAGATTATGAGACCCTTTATAATGCTGCAATATTATTATTTAGTTTCCTGAAAATGCAAAAAAATCTTTTTTTTAAAGTTTTTTTAGTGCCATCTTTAACAGAAAAACTATTGTTTTTTGATGTCCCCACTAAACAAAAACTTGTTTTTATCAAAAATACTTTAATTTATTAACATCTTTTAGAACTACCTTTCATTTAGCTAAGGATTTAAGGTACCTAAAAATACTTATTTAATTTCTTTATTATACAGGGTGTAAAAATATTTACCATTATTGTGTAAGGGCTAGTCCGTCCCTGAAGAACTAACGAAGGCAAATGTTTTACAAGAATACCATTTTAAGGAGTCTCAACTGGTATTTATCATATAAAAAAATTATTTTAATATCCAAGTGATATAAAAAAAACGATTTTCAGTGGCTCCGTTTAAGACACATATCTCTGTACAGAGGAACTTGAGGACAATATTTTATATAAACTTGTCACATTATTTTTATGAGCTCTATATAAATCCAAAAGATGGCCCACGTTTTCTAAGACACCCTGTATAGGCTTTGTTTATTCATTGGCCTGAAATATTTTTGTTAATGTCCATTACACTTAAAAGTACAACACTCGTACTATTTATTATTGGTTATCAAATAACACTTAAAATATGTCACAAATATTATTTTTTTAGCCAAATTTAAAATACATATTTTTCCTGGAGATGTTTAGAACTATCTGTAATCTTTGTATACACATATTACTTTTTCATAAATTTGTTGGGTATGCTTTGTATATTTTTTACCAAATTAAATTAGGATAATATTTTTTCTAATTAAAAAGTCACTTATCTTTTTAAATATAATAAATTTTTATAAAACATGTCTTAATAAGAATTTTTTGATACCCAAAAAATTTACAACGATTTTACTCATACACTGTAGCTTGTAATCACCGTTATGTTCATTAAAAACATTACTTATAACAAACATGATTTTTAAGAAGAGTTACATTATATAATCTGTTATTAAATCTTTATTTACTTACACGTTTAGCCAACTAAAAAGGTTTATAGGCAAGCAAAGCAACAACAAAATGAAACAGGTAAGTCACCATGTTTACATGCCGTCACTTTTTTAAATCTCTACCTGCACTTGATTGTCTTCTTTCACACACTGTCTATAAATCTTTTATTTGCCTTAACGTGTTAAAGATTTATGTACAACCTTTATGTACATATCATACATGTATATAATTTATATGAGGCCAATATCTAATATATATTTCCAATCATATTTAATAGTCAGTTTTTATACATATCGCATAGTACTTTTTCCATAGGAGTGTTTCCAATAGTTTTTTGAAAAAATACAGTTTCGATTCTAGATGCGGGTACTATTCTCAAAAGTGGTAACATAAGTAAAAGTCTTCCAAATCTTGCAACTTGTCCTGGTAATTGAGTTCTGCAGTGTTGCCAAAGCATAACTTGAGCTTGGTCTTGTAAGTTTTCTATTTGGCTTGGGTCTTTAAGTCCTTTTGTTTCTGAAAAAAGAAAAAATATTGGGTTTTTATTTTAAAATTATATCATACTAATTTTAACAACATATAATTTTTGTATTGGTAAAGAGGCCTACAACGTATAGTATAAACTGCTTTTATTATTTTATATAATTTTAAAACCAACCACTAAGTCCCTCAAAAATGTAGTAATTTGTTAAAAAAAATGTTTAGCAAAAGACAACAGCAAACTTTAATCGCTAATAGGTGCTTAAATCACTAGTGATGATTAACCGCAAATACATTTTTATTATTTATATTGATTTTTAAAATTGTCAAAACATGTTGAATTTAATTTTTAACTAAATCTTTATCTTTTTATTTTTAATCCCAGTATTTTTTAACCATTTTGTTTGGCAAATAATTTATTGTACAATAACTGAAAAAAAGCCTTGATCGCTTCCGCCCTTGTGTTTTAACTTTTAATTTAAAAATCCTTAATAATTGTACATTTAGCCATTTTCCAGGCAAAATCATACTTAAAATATGTTGGATAGTTTATTCGGTTAAATTTAAAGGTCTTGTAATACATATAATACATATACAGGGTTTTTCGAAAAGGTCTGTATAAAATTCTATCACAAATTTCCTAAACCAAAATACAACGATCTAACGTAATTTACCTAAGTCAAAAAGTTGATCGTTTTTTTGTTTTAATATTTAATTTAAGATATTTTTCTACAAAATTTGGTACTAAACGCTTAGGTTCAAAGTGTCACGACTTTTTTAGCTCGGGTATAATAAAATTTTAGTAAAGAATTTTAAATTTTTCCACATGTTTTACACAAAAAAGCTATACTTAATAACTATCGCTAGGAGCAACCGTTTATTTCATACAAAAGTTTGCTATTGAATTTATTCACACTTTATCTATGCCACCTGGTGTGTCCAAAAGTCTGTACAAAATGCTACCATAAATTCTTTGTGCCAAAATACAACGATCTAATGTAATTTACCTTAGTCGGAAGGCTGCTGATTTGCAAGATACAGGCTGTCAAACTCCAATTTTTTTTACTTGGACAACTTTTTAACTAAGGCAGGCAAATAGGGTTTAATAGTTGTATTTTGGGGAAAGGAAATGTTACTAACAATTTGTTCAGACTTTTAGAAAAACCCAGGTGCCCTTAATAAAGCATAAATGGATGCATTTTTTTTATGTGAAATAAAACTTTTAATTTAAAATATTGCAGAAACGGTTTAAATATTTATCAAGTATAACTTTTTGTGCAAATAATTTAGAAAAATATCAGTTATTCACTAGAATCATAATGTATCGAGGTAAAAAAAAATAATGACACTTTGAACAAAAGCAAAGTGTTGAAGGTGGCCCCCACCTGTATTTAACAGCAAAAATATGTGTAACTCTTGATTCCCTACTTTAAAAAAACCCGTATACCAAATTAGGTAGAAAAAATCAAATATTAAGTAAAATATTTAAAAATGACCAAAATATAATAAAAAGTTAAACACCCTGTATCTCGCAAACGATTAACTTTTCGACTGAGGTAAAGTGGATTAAATCGTTGTATTTTGGCCCAAAGAGTCTATGATATCATTTTGTACAACCTTTTAAAGACACCCTGTATAATTATAAGTAATCTTAAATATAATAAATATATTTACCAGCCCTAAATAAAACTATGGCCTTTAGGCAGGCAAACTCCGCTGGATCCACATGAACTGATTTAAACCTTATTAAGGTATCTGTTAGGATCCGAACATCGGTGGTGGAGTTTCCATTTTTGCTATGCTCATTTAAATTAAACAACGGGCTGGCGGAAACATCTAGTGGCATGCACCATTGAATTGCGTTAAGAAGGAACAGTTCACTCCAAGCTTCTTCTAATAAAATTACCTAAAAAAAATATATAATTCGCTAGGTTTTAGGTACCAGATAGATTGATTGGTAGATTTTAGAGGGCCTGGGATAACCCTGCACTGCCGCCGTAAATTTTATTGTGCACCCTGGTTTTACGTCTGCGTAACCGTCGATACATTTTACACTTTTTGACCGTCTCTTGTTAGGCTAACCACTAAATGTCTGACCAAACGTTATAAATAAATTTTTGGTTTGGCCTGGATTCGAACTTAGTCTACGTAGGTTGGGCGCTGCTTAACGACCCAACGTTTTAAGGCACAGGCCAACACCCGATCTACAAGATCGCACCAATCTTTTATTAATCTGGGGTATTGATTACACAAATAATAAAACCGTTGGGCGTAGCGTATCACAGTAAATAATAAGATAAAAATGTTAAGTGCTCAATGATTTTATTATTTGCTTAATCAATACCTTAGAATAATGAAAAGATTCGTGTGATCTAGTAGCTAGGACATACCGTATTATTTTTAGCTTTTAGTACAATAAAACCGTTTAATTTTTTTATAATTTATTTTCAAGTTTTAAGTTTTGTTTTTAGTTGATACTTCTTATTTGAAGGGTGTCAGGTGAAAACCAGGAATGTCCAATTTTTACCTAAATTTTGTTAGATGGCTCATTCGTGTGCAAAAAGTATGTATTTACCTATGCCTTAGACAGATTAGGAGAAAACGAGTAATGTCACGTGCTGCAGCGGTATTTCAAAATACCATGTACGGAGAAAACAGGGATTGTCCAACCGAAAACATAATAAACCGGGAATGTCCAGTAGTAGTATTGTCATAATAATATTAATTTCAGTAATTTTCGTTTTTCTCAGAAGTGCTCGTGGAACGTTAGGAGACGTATGTTGTGTTATTTTGTGTGTATATTTGTTTACGAAAATGGCTGATGGGAATTTTAAAAGCAAAAAACCAGTCAGAATGTATGAAGTTGCTAAAAGGCTGCGTTTACAATCACACGAGTTTGGAACATTTTGTGAATGTAAAAGACTCAAGTGTACGGAAAAAGTGAATCAAAATGACAGACAAGCTATTCTTAATTATTTTAATTCTCTGCAGTCGAATAATGAGCAAAATTCCTATTTGTGCTCTCTGATGTCAGTAATCCCAATACAACGTCGAAGGTCAAGGGCTCCAGAAAACTTGGCAAAGTATCATGAGAGTAGCTATAAGTATCGGGTAAGGCTTAAAACAGAAAATACTTTTAAAGAAGAAGAAGTATGTGCGACATTTTTCAAGGCAGTACATGGGATTTCCAAAAGTAAGCTTGAGTACTTACAGGGTTCTTTAAAAAGGTTTGGTATTGCTCCAAAAGATAAACGGGGAGGAAAAAATTACAAAAAAATGAAAAGTGATACTTTGGAGTGCATTAAATCGCACATTGCTTCTTTTAAGACAAGGCAAAGTCATTATAGTTTAAAGGACAATAAAAACAGGTCATATCTCCCAGAGGAACTTAACATCAAAAAAATGTACAGGATGTTCCAAGATCTTTACCCAACTCAAAAAGCATGTTATCAGTCCTATAGAAATATATTTCGAGATCATTTTAATATTGGATTTGGATATCCGAGATCCGATACTTGCAGTCAGTGCGATCAGTTTTCGGTTAAAATTAAGGCCGCCGAGAAATGCGCTACGAGTGGCGCAGAAGTTACAAAGCTTAATTCAGAAAAAGAGCTTCACTTACGAAAAGCCCAAACTTTTTATGATCGGAAAACTGCTGCCCGCAACAGAGCTCGAAAAGACATAGAATTTGAAGCCATATCAATGGACTATCAAAAAAACATTTCCCTTCCAAACATATCTACCAATGATGTGTACTACAAACGCCAACTCTCCATGTTTTCCTTTAATATTCACGTCCTTTCCAACGCCCAATCATATTTTTACACGTATCCTGAATACATAGCAAAAAAAGGAGCTGATGAAGTGTCCTCTTTTCTTTTCGATTTTTGTATGAATTTTTTGCCCAGAGAAGTAAAATATTTGCATATTTTCTGCGATGCTGCAGGGGGCAAAATAAGAACTACACTTTTATTCGTTTTACTCACTACATGGTAAACATTATAAAACGGTTCCACTCTATACAGGTGACCTATCCGGTTCGTGGGCATTCATACTTAGAATGTGACAAGAATATGGGCCTGATTAATACAAAATCGAGAATGGAATCTCCCAGAGATTGGGAACAAACTATATTGGCATCTAGGGTAAAACCAATGCCATTTACTGTAGTTACGGTAGATCAGAGTTATGTTAAGCAGTGGACTGAATTTTTCTCCAAAAATATGTAAAAAAGTGTCCATTCCCCATTCAAAAAATGAGAGAGTTTAAGGTGACTAATGGGCATGTACGACTTATATCACATCGGGATTCCTACAACGGAGTGATGTTAGAATCTCCCATCCTCTCTGTAGACCAGTGTAATAATATTATACCCAAAATTAACCCAAGCAGCACACATTATGAATTTGAATTACCTTGTATTAATTGTAAATATATTTTTTTTCTTGTTACAGGCATACAGTCTTTATCCAAGAAATGAATCCATCGCAAAATGCTGCATTCTTAAGTAAGAAAAAAAGAGTAAAATCTAAATACTTAAACTGTAAAAATTATTGTTTGTTCTTATTACAGACGATGGTCATTCCCTGTTTTCTCCCAAAAAGGCAGGCGCTACTCCATATAAATACAGCTTTTTTCGACAGAAGTTAAATTTTTGGTTTACTTTTCATTGTTTGTTGTTTCTTCAATAATATAAGATGTCTGTTAAGCAAAAATACTTTTATTACCTCTTAACCAAAACAAGTTATGACTTTTTAAACAAAAAACTGTTATTACTCAAAACTTTGTTGCTTGGACATTCCTGGTTTTCACCTGACACCCTTCATTTTACTGAGTTTATCTAATGCCTTACTATAACTAATCAGAACTAACCAACGACCTTATATTGAAGTAGTTGTGGAAAACATGAAATTCGCCATTTGTGGCGGCGGCCATCTAAAAATTTTATTTTTTAATAGTGAGCTCTATTCTACCAACCAAGCCCTTTTATTGGATACCCATATTAGGGTAAAATATAATTCGACATTTTGTGGCGACGACTGTCTTGGAATTTAATTTTTTTATTGTGAACTTTATTCTACCTATTAAGCACTTTCATTTGATACCCTTATTGAGGTTGTACTGAAGTAATATATATACCGCCATTTTGTATCGGCCGCCATCTTGGATTTTCAATCATAAAGAATGTACTATATTGTATTGTCATCAAGATTAAGAGTGTGTACCAAATTTCAGATCGATTGGTCATCAGGAAAGGGGTCAAATACCAATTACTAGATTTTACCCAAACAAATAGATAAAAAAGGTTAAGGTAAGTCAAAGAATACTAATCCATAAAACATCACAAGTGAGATTTCAGCGTACCCTAAAATTTTAGTACCTATCCTGACCACCAGATAGCAAAAGTAGTCCATACACCAATAGAAACTCGACATGGGCATCGACCAATTTTCTGATTGGTCCGGTGCCAACTTTTACTATCTGGTGGTTAGGGTAGGTCCTAAAATTTTAGGGTACGCTGAAATCTCACTTCTGATGTTTTATGGATTAGTATTTTTGGTTAAGTAAAACCCTTTCAGACAAAACTGTAAAACTATTTACCTGATCTCTAAATGGTAAACTTGCAAAACTGGGCAGATTTTTTGCCCATTTAACAGCCATAAATAGTAGCCTTGCCGACGTTTCGTAAATGGTTTCGTGGGTTGATGGATAAAGACTCGTCGCTAAAGTGGCTGGGTGAGGTTCGGGCCTTAAAGGTCCACTACTTGAAGATACTCCACAGCCGGAAGAGGGCGTATCATCTTCTTCGTTGGTAACGTCAATACTTTCCTCTTAAATATAAAAATATTAATTAATTCTTAGTAAAACTATTACATTTCTTTTAATCCTTGGGCCAGTAATGAAATTGATACTTAAACTTTTAAAACCTTTTTAGGGGGTTTCTTTTGACGAGTCTACCATGAATATTCATACCGCCATATATGGAAGCGGCGCTTTAACCCAGCCTGTCAATTTCAACTGTTTGGGGTGTCGGACTGGGCAAACGCGTCACTTTTTTGTCGGATAAGTTTACCACAATGTTCTATATGCAATTTTTGTGCCGAAAATCGTAGGAGTTACAGTTACGAAACCCGCCTAATCCAGTACCCAAAACATGTCCATGATGGGTTTTATGGTTTTATGACTGAAACATTTACTATTTTTGGCACAATGCTTAAATATTGCATTTAAAACATTGTGGTAAACTTGCTCAATAAAAATAGTGACACGTTTGCCAACTCCAATACCCGAAACATTTGACATTGACAGGCTGGGTAAAGCACCGCTTCCGGCATGGCGGTATGAATATTCGTGGTAGACTTGTCAATGGAACCCACTTAAAGGATCATCACTGGCCCAGGGACTATTTATTATCAAACAAAAAGAAGTATTTTTACCACCCTTTGTCTATCTATTTATTTATCTATATCTATTTTTACACATTTAGGACATAGTTGGTTTAATTAAACTTTTTTTGAATTACCTAGTCTTTACACTCTTAAAGATGAGCATCTTATTTTCAAACACTCCGTATAGCTTAGTCCTGCCACACAGAAAGTAGGTTTTTTAAATCCAGATTATCCAAAAAGGGCATATTATGTGTTAGGTTTACCACCGGGTGCGCATTGCCGACAAGCATTTATAGATTTAGGAATTTTAACTCTCCCATCTCTCTATATATACCTTCTAATAATTTATGTAAGACAGAATGAGGCTGAATTTGAAAGGAACTCTGATATACACAATTATAATACAAGAACTAGTAACCACCTACATCTTACATATTCTTGATTAAGTGTCGGCCAGAGTTCTCCGACATTTAAAGGAATTATTTTTTATAATAAATTTTTGCAACTTTTTGGTAATTTCGAAAGTAATACGCTTCTGAAGAATACCTTGCAGAATTTCTTAGTGGAAAAAGCCTTTTATGATGTAAATGAGTATCTGTCAATGTAGGTGTTCCATTGTTTTTGTGCTTTATTTTTGTAGTTTGTATTTTAATGAAAGTCTGTTATCATTTAAGTGTGTAACAAATTAGTATTTTAATCTCTTATTGTGCTTATTTTATTTTGTTTATATATTTTAAATCTAGACTTAGTGTATGTTTGTATGACAAGTCCGATAAGCTATTTCTTTTATTTGTAATGGCTTGAGTGATGAATAAAGATTACTTTACTTTACTTTACTTTACTTTATTAAATCAACTCTTATCACCAATACGTTTTTTATGTTAAATATGTTGAAGAATAGGAATTTTTATTTCAAAGTTAAATACGGAGTAGCTTAGAAAAGTTATTTCATTTTTAATTTGTGCAATATACCGCAGGTGCCGCCCTATAGACTTATTAATAAAGTTGATAGCAGATTCTAATTTTTCACTTTCCAAAATCCTTTTATCTAAATATTGCGACAATAAACTTATTATTAACAAGATAATTAAAAAATAGAACTAAAACTAGAAAAAATATTGGGCACTGTGTATCTTTGATATCTGAAATTTTGGGACTGCGGTAAGTAAGGCTAGATCATCTTGTTAGACCTAGGAATGTGTAGTAGCAGTTTTTTGCACCTTTTGGAAACACCGTATATATATTGTGTAAAAGTTAAATAGCATACAATTTTAATACTTTGGGTCTCAGAAGACAAACCTGTAATCTGTTTACTCGACATTCCCCAAAGAATAATTAGTAACACGCCGTCATCAATTTAAAATCCCTTTAGTTTAAAACTCTTAATCCATCTTTTAAAAAGGATTAAGTTATACATAATTATATAATAAAAAGTTTTGTTGTACATTGTTTAATAAATAAAAAAATAATAATGAAACGTAAAATAACCTCATTAATATTATACATGTTATTTATTCATTTTTTTTTAGTCTTTTACTTATTTAAATAATTATTATGTAATAGGTAGCTTAATGTTTTTATTATTTATTATTCTGGACACACTATAAAATAATTGTGTACTCCTATTTTTTAGATTTATACAATATTTTTTTTTAAGTTTTTAAATATAAAACATTAATTACAAAATCCAGGTATTGGTTGGGGTAAAAAAAAATAGTTATTTTTTCAACAGACGAACGACGCAAAACCATATTAGAATAGGCTTTAGGTAAGTAAAAGACACTTTTTTTCGCAAGTGGGAACAATAGTTTTTAAGTTTCTTGAAAAAGTAGAATATATATAATATAAAAGTGAATGGTTCTTGAGCCTTGATATAAATACATTAATAAAAGGTAAAGTTCTTTGGGCATATGGCTAATTAATACTACTATATAGTAGCCGAATTCTTACAGGTTATTATTAATGAGCCATATGCCCAAAGAACCTTACCTTGTATTAATGTATTTATATCAAGGCTCAAGAACCATTCACTTTTATATTATATCGCAGTTTGGGTGAAAAATACTGCTTTCAATATGATTTTTATCATATATTCAGTCAGTGCTGTACGCCACCTACCTGGATTTGGCAAAACTACTCATCCCAATTCTGCAAACCCGCAGACTGATGGGCCAGTTTCCTTATGGTTTATTGGCATAACAGTATGTTGCATATTTAACTTTTGCCATATACAACTAGATGGCGCACTTTTACCTATCACCTTTAACCTCTCGATGCTATGGCTGGTTGTTTTTAAATTTCTTGGTGAGATGGCACCGGTGTTTGTATTTGTAAAGTTCTGGGATACAGAAAGAATATTTACAGTCAATCGGGGCATCATCAAGGCGTCTGAAGGCACTGAAGCACAAAAGTTCGGAATTTTTTAGGACAGGACGGATAGGAATGCGGTTTTTGGATTCGCTTTTAAAAATGTGTACCTTAATTTTACCTTACACAAACCGGGCTTTGCAATGCTGTAGGCAAAAATGTATTTAATAATTTTTTTAAGACGTTCTTTTAAAATTTTAATAACTTTGAAAATAAGAATCAGAACTGGACGAAGTCGGGTATCCCGAAGTGCTTAAGGTCCCTAATCACGATTATAATGTTTAAATTGACTTTAAGCTCAGGAGCGCCGACCAAAGTTATCTCCGTAAGACTCTCCCAAAATTCATGCGAGAAAGGAGGAAAACTCGACGTTCGGGGTTTTTATATTTCTGAATTAAAATATGGCATCGGCAAGCACCCCACGTACACCTGGTACACCCTAACCTAGACGCGGAGGTTATTTTCGAGAATTTTCCTGACAAGAGTGACAAAGACAAGCCGAAAATCAATATAAGGACGTTTTGTGGGGCGCTGAAGCCAAATTTTATGTCGACAACAACTTCTCCAATACCTGGTACACCTTAACCTGGGCCTAAATGCCGCTATTGATGGTTTTATAGATACAATTGCAACGTACAATTTGGACGAAGCGCCACCAAAAACCCACAACGATTTTTGGTTCGTCTTTTTCGATTCTGTCAGGAAAAGCCACGGTGATGACGTCCAGGGCTGAGCTTTCATGCACCAGGTATTTGGGGGGCGATTCAGCGTACCACAAAACGCCTCCACTATAAGTTTTGGCTTGTTTTTGGCAGTCTTATCAGGAAAAGTTACAAAGAAGACGTTCGCGTTTAGGTTAGGGCGCACCAGGTATCCGTGGGATGTTCGCCGATCCATATTTAATTTAGTTTATTTATTTAACCCAAAAACCCAAGGCGCAGAGTTTCTTTCCCGCATGAATTATAGAAAAGTCCCATGAAGATGACCTTTATCAGCATTCCTGAGCTCTAGGTGTTTGGGGGGTAAATTTGAACATTACAATTGTGATTAACGACTTTGGAAGTTCTGACTCTTATAACAAAGTTATTAGTTTTTTTCCAAGGGCATTTCAATTCAAAAAAGGCATTACTTTTTGACTGCAGTAATAAAACTTTCAGTTAGTATAAGGTAAAAATTAGGTACAAATTTTTTCACAAATAGTTTTTGGAAGCAAATGCAAAAATCCGCATATCGATCCGTCATGTCCTAAAAATTTCGAACTCTTGGCCTTTTTAGTGCTTTATTGCCTGATAAAATTTTTTCAGTTTTGACTAGGGGATATAATTCCAAGCCTTTTTTCCAATCATGGGATTTTGAGACAGAAAACATACAATCCCGGGATCCCGGGATAATCCCGGATTTGAACATAGAGTACAAAAAATACGAAAATGCTCAAAAATCAACTTTTATTTTTTAAACTTTCTTTAGGAATGTAAAAAAATCTTAAGAAAGAAGAAGTTTTCTTTGCCAAACAAAAAAAACAACTAATGAAAATGTAGAAAATGTCGGGACTGTAAAGGGGCGGAATCCGGGATCCTGGGAATGTATACCCTAGTTTTTTAGCGCAAAGTTCAAATTTGCGCAGGAAAACAGGTGCATTATTTTTATATCTTTAGAACTACATGAAATAAAAAAATTTGTAGCATAATTTAAAAGGTTGATCTAATAAGTTTATTTACTATTTCTACCTACCATCGTTATCACTGGTATTGTTGTCGTTTGTATCCTTATTTGGACTAGGTTCTCGTAATGGTTCTCTTGATATTGTAGGTTGGTGCATTGGTGGTAAGAATGTTTGACCGTATCTTGCGGCTGGAGACAGTGCCATGGTAAGGGATACGGGTGGTCTAGAAATAGGTAAAATAAGTAAATTAATAGGACATTTTGTAAATGTATATGTACAGTACTTGTATTATAATTAATTTTTATTTTGTAAAATAAACAAAGAGTCACTGCAATAAACAGTTGTGTTATGGTGTAATTTTTGGTAGATTAATTAAAAAATAATTTCTCTGCACTTAGGGAAACTTTAACAGATCTAACTAAGTAATGATATACATTTTATATTTTTTTCACAATGGTGTGAATTATGGTACACCTTAAGTTGTACGTAATATTAAAAAAAAAAGAAAAATGTTTGCATTTTTATTTTTTATTTATTCATTGGTTTAATAGTTTACGGCTTTTGTGTGTTTATTTTGCTTTATTTTTAAATACTTAATATTTCAAATATTATTTTTGTTTTATTTCATTAATTTGCCACAATTAACTTAAATTTCTTTTATGCTTAATAAACTTGTGTGTGTTTAATTAATAATTATTACCTTTTGTAATAAATTATGTTATGTTTATAAATGTACAAATTTATTTACACCTTATTTTGTGGGCTATAATAAAATAAGAGATTGTGTTTTCTTGTATTTAAATATTTAATTTATTTATTTGTTTTTCTATACTTGTACAGTCAAAGCAATAAAAAAACGATATATTTAGAAACATATTATATAAATTATATTAAATTAAATAAATATTATATACTACAGTAAAATTGCCATAATGAAGCATAGCAAAACCGAAGTTTATTTTTTAAATCACTATTTACTTTAAAAATTTTATTACCTTTTTTTCAAACCTATCATCGAATACATTGTTGTACTTATACGAGTAGGTATTTTTAGAGTACTTATACGAGTAGGTCATCACGCCGAAAAAAACTAGGATATTAAAATCCAGGTAGTAAAGTGCCTCTTGGTCTATAGAAAATCGCATTCGTTAAGTATTTTGTTGACGCTCCTGACACAAAATTAAATTAACTTTAACAGGATCAAAACATAATTTTTTAATCGACTAGCAGATAAGTGTAGTTTGTAGTACCAGTTTTTTTCGGCATCATAGTACATATCAAGAATAGTCGTTTTAAAATAGCATTATTCTATTTTTTACATTTGCAAAACCTTAAAGAAGAAATGTACACCGAAAAAATTAAAATTAATTTTTGTTTGATTCTTAAATGAATCTTAATTCAACACAATACAGCACACCACTGCATTTCTAGTCTAATTTACCAACCATTATCTTTAAACCATCAGCCATATTTATACGAACCTTTGCATACCCGATTGCGCAACGGCTCAAAAGATTATGACGCAAAAGCTTTAAATGTTAAACGACAAGCCAACCGTTAACAAAAGCGATGTTTTAACGTATGACAAAAGATAATATGGTTTTTCAACCCAATAGTCACGGCCATTCTATCAAACACGTTGACTTCAAAGCAACAGTTTTAATATGCGGTGTTATAATTTAATTGCCTAATCAACTAAAAAATAATCAATAACGTCTTTAAGCTAGAAACTAACCTTATCTCGATGTACTAGCGAATTTAAAATATGTAGACTAAAAAATATTGTTACGTATTATCTAATATTATTACTAACAATTACTCACCCAAACACACCAACTGCGACCGCTGCTTCTCTAAGGGCTCTTTCTTGCTCTGCACTCATGTCTCTTAATGTCTCTGGACGAATCGTAGCTGTGTTTCTAGGTTGCCTTTCATTTTGAACCGCTAAAATTATAACTATCTTAAAATGTTATCATATATCAAAACAAAAAATGGAGGTCTATAAAAAATATACTCGTATTTCGTACGACAAAACTATAAAAGTTTTCCCTAAATTAAAGTTAAATTGAAAGGCTTGTCTATCGTTCTAGTGCCTTATTATTATGAAAGCCATATAAACGACTCCAACAACGGTATAAAAAGTTTTTTTATTTTGTTTTTACCTTGTTAGTACCTTTAAGGCAGCGCCGACGTAATTGTAAAAATTTATACTAGTTTAATTTTGTATCGTAAAGAAATAGGTCCACTCTTTGTTAGAGGCCATACATATTTCTAAGTACAGCTTTAAAGAAAATAATAAAAAATAATAACCGATCACATAATTAGGTTTAATTTTAAAACTAAAGCCAAATCATAGTTTTTATAACTAAAACTCATATAGTATGGTCATTCTGTTGTTCTTTATTCAAAATAAAGTAAGTTCTTGCTCAAATGAAAGTCAATTTTTATAATCATTTTTCATTTTTTTTACACCTCTAACTAGCGAAACCAATAAAACTAAACGTATTGCTAAAAAATTGCTGCCAATTCTATTCTTGACGTGCCTATGAATTTTCTTTTTGTTTCTTATAAAATAAGGCGCATTTTTTCTTTTAAATATAAAAACAAATATTTTTTGGCTTTATGGCATAACACAATACTATTAAAAAACGGAAAGATAGCGGAAATAAAAACGGCAAAATAAAAGACTCTTTTTCGTTCTGCAACATTTGGATCCTAGTTTTAAATCTTTAAATGGGGTAATATTTGAAAGCTTGAAAAAGCTCCAAAATTAAGATCAAAACGTTTTTCACCGCCTTATTTTTCTTTAAATGTTGGCTTCTGACGAGAACTATTATGAAGAGACTATTTAAATACATTTAAAGAAAAAAACTATCGGCATATCATACTTCTTTGAATTATGTTACTGGTTTGCATTTACACTAAAAAAAGCAAAACATAAAATTTACAATAATAATATCATATTATACGCAACAACGTACCAACTTTCTCACTAACGAACGCGCTAAGGAAAAAAGGAATCCCCGACACGATCTGCAACTGGATCGAAGCCAGCCTGAGAAACAGGGTCATAAGATCCACCTTAGGCACAGTAACAATGGAGGCTAAAGTGGAGAGGGGCTGTCCACAAGGAGGCGTTCTATCGCCATTATATTGAGCAGTCCTGGTAGATGAACTTCTCGACAAATTGACTGGTGAAAGGTACAACTGCCTGGGTTATGCTGATAACCTCGTCATTGTAGTCAATGGGGGTCACCTAGAGCACATATCAGGCAGAATGCAGAACGCCGTAGACATCGTTGACAAATGATGCAAACAGGAGGGACTCTCAGTCAACCCTCATAAAACAATAACCGTCCCTTTCACAAAAAGAAGAGCGCTTGAAGGACTAAGACCTTCCAGGCTCAACGGAGTGGAAATCCCCTTTTCAAAAGAGGTTAAATATCTAGGAGTCATCTTTGACCAAAAACTAACCTGGGGACCACACTTAAGCAAAGTCACTCAGAAGGCAAGAACTACCCTGGGTAGATGCCGAAGACTTTGCGGAAAGAATTGGGGACTCAGTCCGAAGATGAACCTATGCTATGGTTATACAAAATGGTCGTCGCAAGCTAATAAAATGGCAAAGGAGGGGGCTGGCAGGACAATGGTAGGTCCTGAGCCCTACTGTGGTATTCCATCCCAGGTAAGGTCATTCATTAGATCATGGATTATGAGGGAATCACAAGACTGGTGGATGAGAACACCAGGACAGCGTCAGGCGAAAGTGTTCATCAAGGCTTACTCGCCAGAATTTACAAAAGACCTTCTGAATTATAACCGGAAGGCAGTAAGAATAATAGTGGGTCAACTGACAGGTCATTGCAGACTGAATAAACACCTGGAAACTATGGGCCTGGCAGAAGAAAACCTATGTAGGTTCTGCCAGGAGGAGGAAGAAACCGCAGAACACGTATGGTGCTACTGCGAAGCCCTTTGTCGTCTGCGGTTTGCAAGGCTGGGTGAAGAAAACCTAAAGCGGCAAGATATACCAAGGGGCCAGTTTCAAGCTTGTGGAGTCTGATTAAACAGACCGGCTTGGATAGCGTGCTCTAACCTATGGACGGAGGACACACAATAAACCTGAGCAGGTTGCAGTATTAGAGTATATGCAATCCACCTCCTAATCTAATCTAATCTAATATAATCTAATCATATTATACTGACGTTCTGGTTAATTATTAGAAAAACTGACATATCATATGGGCAACTTTTGTGTTATTTAGTTTACAAAAAAGTTATTCTTTATAAATAATTCGGCATGATACAAAACCTAAAAAGCAACCATTAAATATAAAATTGTATCAGTCATATACGAGGTTTGGCCAACAATTTTTTTTGTTGTAGTTTTGTAAACTAAATGTATCTTTGCGAATATCAAAAATGTTTTAAAGAAAAGATGTTTTTGAGTTATTTACAAACATTTTTTTCTTATTGTACTGATACAACCCTTTATTCTATGTGCAGTTTTTATCAAAAACTATTCACTAGTTTCATCTATTTTTTTTGTTACTCAGCAACTAATTTTAAAATAAATTATTATTGCATCCTTATCATTTTGTCATTAAACTAAAACTAAACATTGATAAACATAAATCATAATTATTTTTACGTTTAATTTATAAATAGGTAACGTTTATAAACGGTACTAATGTGTTTAAGCGTTTAAGAAACCTATATCTTAATGGATTTAATGTTTTGTTACATAAATATGTACACAGTGTGTCGTTGGTTGGAACAAATGCATTTAAAATTTGGTGCTTTGATGTGGTGATAAACGCCCGAAGACTTCGATCTTTATTTTTGCGGCGGTTTTTTTTATTCGTTAATTTAGTTATACAGGATATCCCAAAAATTAGCGACGATCATCAACTTTTTTTTTTAAATAAAAACACCTAACGTTTAAATTAAAAGAGATTGAGAAAGTCACCCTTTTTTAAACTTTTGAAGAAAAGCAATTTGAAAAAGAATTTATCTTATGGAAAATCCTCGAATACGTGAATTTTTTTATATAGCATTAGTTTTTAAGTATTGTATACAGGTTGGCTCAAAAATACGACCATCAGCCTATTTTTATTGTTTGCTCTTGATTTCTGTTCGTGAATAATTTTTTCAGTATCTGTAGACTTAGGGTAAAATGCATGATTTAGATAGTTGAAATTTAATTTTAAAATTTAAAAAAAGGTAATTTTTGTTTTAAAAATGAGGTTTTTGGTTACGGCTTATTTTTGGGCTACCCTATATACATGATTTTGCTGACTGCACGCATAAATAAGAATAAACCTTACAAACATAAATAAACTCCTAAATTTTAAATGTATATATTTTAACATACGTGCCTTTAGAAATTTTAAAAGAAATTTCTGGTAAGTTTTCGATAACCGTTGACTATGGTATAGAACAAGGTACAATTCAATACAAAATTAAAAAATATATTTAAAAATAGGTGTTTTTCATTCAAAAATAATGAAGCTGATGGTCGTCGCCTATTTTTGGGCCACCCTGTATACATAAATTTATTATAAAAATACCGCTTTCTAAAATAAAGATCGACGTGTTTTAGCGTTTTTCTATACTACTAAATTTAAAATAAATTTGTTTCAACCCACGTGACCTTACTCTAAATAAATCAACTATTCTATTATAAAATGTACTTAGCCAATTTAAATGTTAAGCTGCGTTATAAGAGTTAAGCTACTGGAAGTAAATAATATTGGCTTAAAAAATAAATTGAATACCAACTTTATGTATAAACGGGAAAATGTCTTTTACTCACACAATCACGTTTTAATAGGTAATGGAAACATTGTCAATCAATGTCATCCCTTTCAGGATTAAGCCGAAAAGGCAACATGGCGCATCTATTTCGCAGCCATCAAACTTGGCAACTCGGTTGTCGTGGTGCGGAATCGCGACACAGCGGGCTTGGAAATCCAAGCAGGCGTTGCTTGTAACAAACAGCCATAGCCGGGATTTAAAAGACGCTGATTAATGGGATTTAAAGCTGGTTAATTCCCACCAAACGCTCTACCAAAACTCCCGGGATAACGAAACAGAATGTGACTTTTTGTGCCTCATTTATCTATAGTGCAGTCACAGTATGTCTGGTAAAAGCTAAAATCGCATGCGTATTACACTGGTGTAATTTACAATCTTGAATAGACGGCTATAAAACGGTCATGGAGTGCTGCGATTTGCTGGAATGAAATTGTTTTTGATGCTCTCGTCCCCGGTGTTTAGGATTAGTTTTTTTTTAAGAATTTAAAATTAAAATTATTTTTTTGATAAATTTAAATCAAATTAAAATAAGTTTACTGTCTAACAAAAAAACTATTTTAATAAGGACACAATTATTAGCCCAATAAAATAAAAAAATAATAATATTATCTCTTAATTGCATATCATTACACAAGAAACATTCTTATTTATTATGTTTTAAAAATTATTTTCCATATTACTTTATGAATAAGTATATAGTATTTACTAAAGAATGAAGTAAAGAAAATTTTATTTTAATTATTAAAAACCACGCAAAAATTGTTAAGGACATCAGAAATATTTATGGTTACTTGACTAATCCAAATCAAATATAAAACTTTTACAAAAGTCAGTGGTGTACTTTCTTTTGCCAGACATATTTGTTGAGGTATCTATCGACATGTCACTAGATTAGGTAAATTATTGAGATACTGAAAAGATTTCAAAAAAAACGTTTTTTTTTCTTTCTTTACACTCACAAACAATGCATTTTCGGACACAGGTTTATACAGGGTAAGTTTTTTTCCATGTTTAATACAGGGATCTTGGAAACCGCTGCAGCTACAGAGATTAAATGGGGAAAGTATTGTAGTTTTTAAAGCCTAATTAAAATCACTTTTTTTTCCAAAAAAAAGTCATGGCTTAGTAGATACTTTAAAAAACCGTTTTCTTATTCACAAATTTTTATTTTCTCTAGCTTATTTAATAATGAAAAAGAGAAACTTTTTTAAAACGTTTATAGTATTATATTATATTTATGGTATTTTAAAAACTAAAAATAAAACTAAATTTATTAAAGTAAATAAAAAACTAGCAGTTAACAAGTAGAAATAAATTAAACTACAAAATTTACTTTTATAGCAATAATTTAAATAGTGCTTTAAATTAAACTAAGTTTATTACTATATATTACTATTTAAAAATTATCAAATTTATTACCTTTCGGACACCAAGCCCATACGTTTTAATCTTTAATAATTAGTGTTACATAAACTGATGCTTACAAGCATATGAGGGTTAAAATATTTAATGAAAAGACTGTAAAAAAAGAAATTTTCAACAATACTAGTTTACTTGTTTCGTGGCCAACTAGTAAAACATACAAATTTTTTATGTCCAAAACTATGCTTTTTTATTTAAAGTATTTATTGATATACATTGTTTAAAATCTAATAAATATGCCCTAATAAAAATTTCATAGGCAACTATGGCTTCTATTTAAAAAACGCAAATTTAGGTCAAAGCTCATAAACGGACCACTATATTTAATATCGGATTACACCTTCCTATAAAAAAGGTAATCTTACTAACTAAATCTAATTTTTTCTTTTTACACTTTTTTTCTTTTTTCAAGATTAACTAGGCTATAGTGAAAAATAGATTTTTGGAAGTAAAGGTTTTTTTAATATCTAATAAGCCATTTTTTGGACGAAACAAAAAAAAGGATTTAAACTAAGCTCTAAAAGCTACAATTCTTTTCCCATTTGACCGTCTCTGTAGCTGCAGAGGTTTCCGAGATCCCTGAACTAAACATCGAAAAAAATTTACCTTGTCTGAAATTTTCTTTCTATTTTTTAATGTAAAATCTTTCTTTGAAGATTCTTAACCACACCCTTTATAAAACAAAAACTAAGTACAATAATTTAATCACAAGTAAAAACCTAACTTAAAAGGCATTACATGGTAAAATTGTATTTCAAACGTAACTAACTTAATACTGTAGTTGCCTAGGTATTTAAATTCTAAACTGTCATATAAAAAGCTATTTTAAAATTACAATTATACTTTCAATTAAATTGAGGGTTAAATTTTTTTTTATGGATAAACTAATTTACTTACATAAGTTTTATAATTAAACCTATCGTAAGCAAAATGCCACTGGTTACGTGGGTGCTTTAGTTTTATTTTATTTTTTTAATACCGTGTTTCCACGGATGGACTTGACTATACCTGTATTTTTTTTTATTATTTAAAAAAGGGTTTTGTCATAAAAATTTTTGCTTCGTCTGAAATGCTAAAAGCTGTAATAGAAATGGCCGTAGGATATTTAGGATGATAAGAAACGCAAAAATATATAAATTATTATTTTTTAATAAAAATTTGTAAAAATCTATTTTTAAATTTACTCAATTGAAGAGCATTAAATAGTAAAAAAATCTAATTTTTTTTATCGCTTTCTATTCGCTTATGATTACTTAAAAAAACTAACAACAAGTGTAAACTTATGTAATTTTTTTTTATAAATAATTTATTTTACGTTTTAAATGGAAACATTATGAAGATAAGTTATGTAAGTGATAGCACCAAAGATGCGATGGTGCGAACGATTTATTTAAGAAAAAATTGAATTTTTTATTACTTTTTAATGCTATTTAAATGAAAATTTAGTTAAAAAGTATTTATAAGCGATTTTTTGTATTTTCCAAAATAACGTTATCGTTATTTTGAATATCACTTTATATTACAAGGCGCTTAACGCTTTTTTTTCTTACAAATAAAACATTTTTTTTTCGCTAAACTTTCTTACAAGTTTTTTAAGGTTTTTCTTTTTACTTTAACCTTAATTTTCCCTAATAATCATAACCAATGGGAAAAATACTTAGAATACACTTTTGATTACTTTTTTATGCTACCTCATTCAGGTAGTTACACAAAAATATTTTTTTGATTTTTTTTATTTTTTAAAGGAAAATTTTTCCGATTTTAAATTACTCTGTATATTTCACGGCGATTTGTATTATGGCATGAAGCATTTTAAACAAAGCAAACATTTTTATTAAAAATAAGTTATTTTTGAAATAACAAAAAAATACAGCTATAGTTAAGTCCATCCGTGGACACACTGTAATTTTTGTAAATACAATTGATTAACTTTTTTGTGTATTTTAAAAATACTCTTTTTAGAACTTATCGAGAATATTCTTAAAGGATAGTTATTATGTTCCAACTTGTAAAACTCTTCAAAAAAATAAAACCTATAAGTTTTCTAAGGTTTTAGAAAAAATTAAATTAAATAAAAATGTGTTATTGAGTAAGACCGCCAAGCGAAAATTTTTCTAGCCAATGTAGCCCAAACTATGTATTATTTGCAATTTAGCTGTGTAGAAATTTATTTTTTTAGTAATAACAAAAATATAATTTATTCATATTATTTTATACAAAATATGTTAAAAATATATTACTTTTTTATGTTGGGTTCAACTTTTTAGTTTTGTATTAATATTTAATTCATTTTTTTTTATTTTGAGGTAAAAAATATTTTAATTGGTGGGTGGCCCTGTCAACCCTAGCTGGGCGGCTTTATCCAACCTATCGGGCAACTTTGCCTATTATTAAAAACTTTTTTTTACTCTAAACTTTAATTTATTAAATTAATAAAATTAAGCATATCTTAATATAAACAATAAATTGAATAACTCAACGCCATTTTTAATAGAGATCTATATGTTACTGAAACTTCACAGGGTTCAAATTTACTTAAATAAGAGGGGCTTCCCAGACCTTGCCTTAAAACAAATTGCTTAACTTTAAGACCACCCTGTAAAGATTCCAAAAATAATTTAATACCACGTCTTACGGAAACCCCTTAGCGTTATTTAACAATGAAAAATAAAGCGCAAGCACGATGCTGATCATCAACTAAAAGCGAGCACCTTGCGGCAGTTTAATTTTCCTGCAACAAACGAAGGCAATCGGGTGACAAAGGAACGAACTGACAAAATCCTTTGTCGTTTCACCAATTACTTCAGTAAGTTAAAGCGTTATCTTCCTTTTGATTATACAAATTTATAACATAATATTAATACCTTAGCGATAATATAATTATAGATGTTTATTTTAACATTTCGAAAAAAATCTAAAAAATGCATGAAAACGATATCTCAGGAGGAATGAATCATATTTATTTGATTTTTGCACGAAAATGTAGTTGATATTATTTTCTATCGAAAAATAGAGTCTAAAAAAATCGTAAATGCTCTGTGGTTATATCTTCTTAAAAACTAAAAGTTTTAAGAAAAAATGCCTTTTTATCATAACTTTTCTACCACTTTAGATGTTTTTACAATTTTGATACACTTCTTTGGACTATTATATTACATTTTTTGCTGTACTGAATTAAAAAAGAAATAGCACGTCACTGCTTTTTCTTTGAATCAATATTATTTTTAAAATACTTATTTACTTGGGAAATAGTTTGGTATTTTGGTATTTTTCCATACGACAGACGGTTTTCGTTTTAAAAAAGCCATTTTGATGCATGGCAAAATCGCTAAACCCTGATTTGGTGTTTTGTTTCTAATTGTAAGTTAGGTTTTTAACCATGTAATAGCTTCCTACAGACAAGTATTTGGCCTTACTTTAATACAAATTAAACAGAAACTAATTTTACATACAAAACACCATATCAGATTTTAGCGATTTTGCCATCCTTCCAAATGGCTTTTATTTTTTAAAACGAAAACCTTTCGTCGTTTAAAAAAATATTAGGAGACTAAATTTACCCCAAAGTAGTCGGTACAGTGTAATTTACACTACACTGAAAACCCAAGGAATAGACCTCCTTTATACTATTTGTCTTAATATGCAAAAAATGATTCTCAAATTTGGAAATAATTTTCCTAAATAAATTAAAAAACAATAATAGTACTACTTTTCAAAATATTTACTTTTACAGTTAGTAAAAAAAGGACATAAAATATTTATTATTCTCGAATTTTAGCCCATTAACATGTTTTACATGCGGCTAACTTTAGCACAAACAAATTAAGTGTTTACCTCATTATCCCTGCTTACTTTTTGGTAAAAATTGTAGTTAAAACATTGGACGTACCAAATCTGGAAATTTTTTCGCAGCGGAATATTCGTTTGCTTGGCAAATTACCCCTTTGGCAACTGTCTTTGCGCACGTCTTTATCTGACAAACAACGCATTTCCGGACCCATCTTTTTATATTTTTGATAGTAGAGTTTGCCCTTAAATTGTTTTATTAACATTCTTTACGACCCTGTACACCATTTTTCTTAATATGCAAAAATGGAATTCTTAAATGTTCGAATGGGTTTCTTAAATAAATTTAAAAATGATAAGAATTAAAACTACTATTTAAAATATTATTTTTTAATTCGGTTAGTAATAAAAGAACAAATTGCACGAAATCTTTAATGTTCGCGACTTCTAGTTATTAACATGTTTTGCATGTGGCTAACTTTAGCACAAACGAATTAGGTGTTAACCTCATTATCTCCGCTTACCCTTTTGGTAAAAATTGTGGTGAAAACATCGGACGTGACCAAATCTGGACATTTTTTCGCAGCGGGATGTTCGTTTGCGTGGCAAATTACCCCTTTGGCAACTGTCTTTGCGGACGCCCGTGCACGTGTCAGTCGTAAATCGCTGCGAGGATGTAAAGCGTATGCAAAATAATTGAGCGTTATATTTAAATGATGTCACGTTACTTTTGTATCTTTACCCACTAAAAAGAAAAGCTGTGGGTTCGTGATCAAAGAAATGGGAATATACAAAACCGTGGTGTAAAAGTAAAAATAAGGGCTACATACCGAGTGCCAATAAAATCACTTTCCTGGTGCCATTTTTTATTTCTTTATCGATATTGACGACACTTGGTGGAGTTGTTAGAATAGAAAAAGTAAATTTTAGGTGTATCTGATAGGCTCTTACGACTTCCGGTTTCACCAAAAATGACTAGAACTTTTTATTTTTTAACGGTTACTTTTAATGCACTTCTACAATACGGGTATCAAATAAAAGAACTTGCTAAAAGTAACTCAAAAAAATGTCATATCTTTGTAAATCTAATATGGCGGAACAACCAAGATGGCAGACTAGCTATTTTTATTGCATTTCTACAATATGGGTATCAAATAAAATTGTTTGCTGAGAATATCTCAAAGAATAAAGTGACATCAATAAAATATTGCTGCCCAAATTTTGTATGCTTTTCTACCATATGAGTATCAAGTAAAAACAGTTTCCTATGCAAATGCCTAATCGTATGGCAGCTAAAGTGTTAAAAATTAGCCGGCAAAATACTTTGCAACAATGATGCATTAAATTGGATAACAGACTAAGAAACTATTGAGTGATAGCTAAAAAGTAAAACTAAATTAAAAGTAAAAATCTATTTTTAAAATAGGTTTTTTTAAGGAACTATAAAGAATAAAATAAACTTTTACCATAAAAATATAGCTTCATTACACCATTTATATGATATAAAAGCTTGTCGCGAGACTTACCTGAGTAGCTAAACAAATAATTTTAATAACTTAATCTATTTCTTTTAACTTTTTTATTATTTTAAAGTACTTCTGTTTACCAAGTTTAATATTAAAAAGTAAAAAGAAATCAGATTAAGTAAATTTATTTATTTATTTTTTAAATACTTTTATAGTAAAAGTTTTAAAGAAGAAGTTTATTTAATTTTTTTAGTGCCTTTAAATAAAAGCCTATTTTAAAAATAGTCTTAAACTTTTAATTTATTAAAACAAAATTTAAATAAATTAAATTTTTAATCTTTATTTTTCGTCTGGAGTGCCATGATCAGATCATTCTAAAATTACTTCTTATACTTTACTTACTTTCAGAAAAAAAAAGAATCTTTAAAAAATGTATGTAAACATGTCCAACGAAAAATATGACGCGTTCGCCCAATTCGACATTTATTATAATTACCATATACAAGGTATCCGGAAAAGTAAGGTTATAAATGATAGAAGTTATAGAGTGAGCCAAAATAATGTTTGTACTTCGTATAAAAAAAAGTTCTATAGCGCTTAGTTAGGGAGATATTAACCTTCAAAGTAAGAATTAAAAAAACTTATTTTAATTATAACTTTTAAACCGTTGCCACAGTACAAATGATATTTATCTAAATAAACTTATACCAATATTTATATCCATAGGTAAACGGATGTTTAATAAGTATGGATTATACAGGGTGAGACGATTTGTTTTCATTTTACAAAGTTGACAAACTTGACATTTTTTTCGATCGTTAAATTCCTGCATCATATTTGTACAAAAAAAAAGGTATACCTTATTTGAATCGATACCTTGGACCGTTTTTCATAAAATCGGATTTAAAATCCATACCAGCATTTTGTAGGTAATAAAAAATTAATTTTTCTTTTGAGAGAATATTAAAAGTATTAATATGGGAGCCCACAATGCTAAATGGAGATTTACTCGAGCGTCATAGAGACCTATTGAGTTGTAAATCTTAAATTATAAAAAGAAAAAATGTTATATAATGTATACCTTTTCATCGGTGGGTAAAGTGGCTATAGACTTTCAATTATGTCAAAAAATACTATTATTATTTTGGCTTATGGAAATCATTCAGGTTGTATCGGATTATACATTTTTCGTTAGCTCTAAATTATTTTCTTCAAAATAAAAAAACTGCCACGCTTGAAAATGTTACTCTGACGTTTTTCTTTGTAGCCCTCTGTTTCCTTTACGTCACTCTCAAATTGTCAGATTAGTGAAATATACACTGTTGGGCATGTAATTATCTTACCCTATTTTAATCTGACACGCTTGACAATTTGTGATGGATATATTTTTGTTTTTAATGATCGGCCCTGTATACGGGTCTCATATTTGGTGGAGGTACTTAACTGGGTACAAGGTATCCTCCGGTATATTAATCTGCTGCGCTGTAGTAAATATCGAAATCCCCTCGTGGGCTCCCCTACCATATGGTAACGTTTAAAGTTAAAATAAATAAAATATTTTATTTATGGCTTTTGAGCGGTTGCCACAGTCTCAATGATAATAAAAATAAAATATATACATAAATAATATACATAAAGTATAATAAATATACTCATACTAATGCTTCTTTTTATATTTAAACGGCAGTTAGGTCAGTCGAAATTATACAGTGTCAAAGGATTTTCTTTTTAATGTGCACATCGAGATCCTAATGAGAAACGACCTTTACTTATCTGCAAGCTAGTAGTGTTGCCTTTAAAAAGTATCTTTACTATTGGGGCTTTTGTGTTTTTTTTTCTTTTTTTTTTCCCTTAATTGAACTTGTTTTTTCGTTTTCATAACTTTTAAAAAGCTTTACTTAATTACATATTACGGATATTTAAAAAATAATTTTAAAAATAACCAAATATTTTAATATTTACTTTAACCACAATGATCAAGCCTTCACCCTAGTTGTTCTTGTCAGCTTAAATCTGATTAAGGGTGAAGGATGAAAGTTAGGAAGCAGGCGAGGTCCTAGGAGAAGTGAGAAAGCCTCGATGAACATTACGGGACCTGCGAAGTTCTTCAACGTTTGCGCGCCCTGCATACTGAGTAGGCCAGGATTTAGTGTAGGGTAACTTCTTTGAATATTAAATCAGGAAGGGGGTATTTCAGGTTTTGTTTTTGTTTATTTTTCTTTTATGTTTAATAATACCTATGTTTATGTTAATATAATAACCGGCATAATTATTAAACCATATTAATTATGGATTTTTCAAAAATAAAACTTAATACACTGGTCAAAATTTGAATAAACTCTAACTAAATAGCATATAGGAGGTAGTGGCAAAATTACAAAATATCCATAAGATAAAACTACCTTTATTTTTAAACTTATAAAAAATATTGTTTAAAAACTTGTTTGGAATTTAAAGTTTGTTACAATTTAAAAGAGGAACTTTCTGTTAAAAAATTAAAAATAAAACTTACTTTTCCAATTTACTCCGTATAGCGATTAGATAAAATTGAATTAAACATTGTTAGTAATGAAATTGACTTCATGATAATAACACTTTTAAAACCTTCTTAGGGTTTTTTGACGAATCTACCACGAATATTCATACCGCCATATATTGAAGCGGCGCCTTAACCCAGCCTGTCAATGTCAAATGTTTTGCGTGTCGGACTAGGCAAACGCGTCACTTTTTGTCGAAATAATTTACCACAATGTTTTACATGCAATTTTTAAACACAGTGCCAAAAATCGTAAGGGTTACAGTCAAAAACCATAAAACCCACGGATTGGTTTTGGGTATCGGATTGGGCGGGTTCCTAACAAAACATTATGGTAAACTTGTCCACCAAAAAAGGGACGCGTTTGCCCAGTCCGACATCCAAAACATTTGACATTGACAGGCTGGGTTAAAGCGGCGCTTCCATATATAGCGGTATGACTATTCGTGGTAGACTCGTCAAAGGAAACCCCTTAAAAGGTTTTAAAAGTTTTATTAAAATAAGGTCAATTTCGTAACTGGCCCAGGAACTCTTTTATTTAAAAACAGAAAGATCAAATATGTTTTAATTTTTAAGTATACATTTTATTTACCTAAAATGGTTACCATAAATAAAAATGTATGTTTTTTTTTGTTAAACTAAGCTAGAATTTAAAGGTTTCCTTAGATTATTTTTCCAACTTGCTTTCGTATTAAGAATAAGCTATCACTTTATAAATTTAATTAATTAGAGCTTTGGCAAAAATCTCTACAATAATTTTATTTGAAGGTTATTCCAAGCACAGAACCAAGACATAAAAATGTGTATAAATCTGTAAAGTAAAGGTGTTTTCTATAAGAAGAAAGTAATTAATGTAACACATTATTTCAAAAGAACTTTTAAATTTTTTATCCTAACTGATCTATAAAAAGCATAAATTTATGTCACTTTTTGAAAGAGACTTTATTGTTTTAAATATTTTAAAAATAACCAAATATTTATTGTTATTTTAAAAATAAACGGCAATTAAAAATATTTGCAATATTTAATTTGGTTCCATCTGTTAGCTATAGAAGGTAAGTTGAAAACAGGGCCAGGTTAAAGCGGCTTGGTACCCTAGGCTTATTATAAAATACCAGCTATAATAAAAAAATAAATAAAAGTTAAATAAAATGTATTATTTATTATGACAGACATACACATGACCTGCCATTTGTTTAAAAGTTATATAGGTACGTATTATTTACTAGGTTTTGAAATTAAAAATTTTTGTTATTTAGCTTTTGGTAATTTACCTTCCTTTAAACAGTTGTAACTTTCCAGGATAAAAGATAACTTAAAACTTGAAATATTATAAAGTGTGTTTTCTAATTGCGGTAAGAAAATTAATTGGCATATTCCTGAGCCAATTTTCTAAAAAAGTTTTTATAAACATAGGCCCGGAAATGCTTTGTTTCTACGATACAGGGTGTAAAACTTTAGAAAGAAAACCGTTTATAATAATACTTTAAATAGGCCTTATCCGATATTAAAAAAATTGATGATAATGAGACCAGTGGCGGCGTGTGACGCATCTTAGCTAATATTATTGACAAAAAAATATACGCTATTGACTTTTTTGCAACTTTTTTATTTTTCCCGGATGAAATAAGACAAAATACAACTTTTTTGTTTCTTCATATTTTTACGTAGCTTACCTACGTTTTCAAAAAAAAAAAATTAAAATATTCGCTAAACTACATATTCCTGGACCATACAAGAAACACTAGGGTATTTTTTTCTTTTAAAACTTTTAAAAATTAAGTGTTATAAGTTCTTATAAGCAATTATGTAACAACAACAACAAACACTTAAATAAATAACGTTTATATCTGGTTCAAAAAGGGGTTTAGAATTTTTTTGGTCTTTTAAAAAGTGTATCTTGAGAACGAAAAAATTTTGGGGACAAATGTTTATATAAACTTTTTTTTATTAAAATTGCCCAGGAATACGCCTTTAAATTTTCTAACTGCAATTAGGAAACACACTGAAATTATATTATTTGTTGCTAATTCGTAAATAAACCAGTTAACGACATAATACTAGCAAAAATTAATTATGTTATTTTTAGATTAACTAAATAATTCTGAAAAATTTATTTTTAAAATTCAAGCTGGCATAAGTGGTGGCAGTTAATTTGGAATTGAAAAAGCGCTTGTTTCTTATTTTTGAGGGGACGACAATAATAAAGTGTGGCCTAGGTCACCCCTGCTCCCCCTCAACCAGTGCCCCACTGTTCCTAGATATTTTAATAAGACAGTTATCTAAAATACTTTTGTGTAAGTATTTTAAGGTCATATCATATTTGTTTGTTGCTAATATACACGAATTTGTAAACAGAGTGTTTCCTTGTTTGGCGACAAAAATAATTAATGCTGTTTAATGAGCTAATTTTATATATAAAAAACTCTAAAAAATTCTCGGCCTTGATATAAAATATTTCGTTTAAATAGAGACTCTTAAACTTTTTATGAAACTTTTGAAAAGGCTTATAACGCTTCGGCGTTTTGTAAAAGCTAAAAGTTTGTCAGCGCATGCTCCCAACATGGGTAGAATCGATGGGAGACTATAAAGTTTGACTTATAGTGGCAGGTACCAGGTAGGTACTAAAGATTAATTTAATAAATAATAACGTTCGTCATTTTGTAAAAACTAAATTTTATATACATGTTACTTGGGTACCCATTAGAAGATATTTTCTTAATCGGCAGACAGTTTTGACAGCTCTAACCCCTTGAAAGAAAAGCATTTTTGTGTTGCCCCATGTTTCAATAAAGTTAAATATTTCTGTTATTAAACAAAATATGACTAAAAGTGCTATATAAGATTTATAGGGTTTCTAAATTGGCATGTCCTAAAAATATTTTTATGTATACAGAATGGTTAAAAAAGCATTTTTTAACTAACTTCACAGCAATAACGTTTTCTTGGGACACTCTGTTTTCAGCGAAATATGTCCTAGAACATTATTATAGATTATTTGGAAATCCTACAAATCTTGTACAAGACTTTATGTTATATCTCGTTAAATAAGAGAATTATTTTACTTTCTTGAACCATTGGGCAACTCCAAGAGGTTGGAACTGTCAAAACTGTCTGCTGACTGGGGAAATATCTTCTAATAGGTACCCAAGTAACATAATATAAAATTCAGCTTTTAAAAATGACAAGAATTAAGTTTTAATTTATTAACCTTTTGTATTTGGTACCTGCCAAAGCCATTATGAGTCAAACTTCATAGTCTTGCATAGCTTCTACCTAGGTTAGGAACATGCGCTAAAAAGCTTTCAGTTTTTACAAAATGACAAAAGTGTGCCGCGCACGGGCTCTTGGACTATTATTTTTATAATTTTTTAGACCAGATAAAAGCAGTATTTTATTATGCATTTGTTGTTGTTATTTTATAAATGCTAATAAAAAATTTAAAACCTAATTTGAGAGGATGTACCAGACAGAATACTACACAGTAGTTTGCCATTGCCTTTTGTGAGGTAACGTACGATAAAAAATTCCTATGTGCCATACAGAGAATTTAACCCAGGTCTTTGAGGTGAGAGGCTGCTTGAAATGTACCCTTAATTTATTTTTACTGCAATGAGACGACATCCTGTTTATTTTATTGTTTACCAATAACACTTTTTTACCAAAACAAGTTCTTTGTTTTTTAGAATAACGCTTTACGAATTTTAATTTTCATTTCCCCAATAACAATTTGGGTAACTTAATTTTTAGTCACAAAACCAAAATCCCTTATTCGAAGCAATAATTTAATAATGTAGCTTTTCAAACTTAGCCTCGGCTTTAAGTTAATGTAGGAAAATTAGGGATAAGAACAAAGAGAAAATACAACTCACCATCTTTATTCATTCCCATTGCCATGCACTTCTTTAGTCTGCAGGCTTGACACTGATTTCGATGGGCTTTGTCGACAATGCAACGGCCTGTTCCTGCTTGACATCTGCAAAAACGAATTATTTTATAAAAGTTTTTTCAGTTTGAAAATTAAAAGAATAAATACAAATACAGGATGTCCTCAAAATTAGGTATTTATTTAAGTAACTTGTAGAGGTCGTAAAGAAAGTCAATGTACCAAAAATTGTTTAAATAAAGGCACTGGCTAATATCTAGAAAACAAAACGTTCCACTTTTATTCAGATTCGTGATCAGCGCTCTATAAAATCCCCGTATGCCAAATTTAGTCAAAATAGGAGTTGCTTCCACTCTTGAGACAATTACCCGGGTGTTATTTGGGGCGTTAATCACGAATCTGAAAGAACTTTATGGAAACGGTTTGTTCAAAGTTGAAAATCAAACTATCTTTATTTTCACTATATTTTCCCTCTTTTGCACATAATTCTCTCAGCTAAAGTGGCCCAATTTTTACTTTTTAAAACCCCAGTTTTCTTTGTATTTTACATATTTTATGAAATAAATTACAAAACAACTGCTGTAAATAGATTGAAGGTAAAACTTTTGCAATTTTACAGATACAGAAAAAGGGTTTGAACATGTAAAAATTGGGCCACTTTAGCTAGAATAATTATGTAAAAAAAGGGGAAATATATAATAAGGTTAGTTCGATTTTAAACTTTAAACAAACCGTTTTCGCCTAAAATACTTTTAGATTTGTGATCAACGCCCCAAAAACCTTGTATACCAAATTTGGTCAAAATCGGATCTGTTTGCACTTCCGGGACAATAAAAACATTAATTTTTTTGGTCTATTTTTAAAAATAAAAGTACTTTATTCTTGGTCATTATCCATATTTTTAGTTATAATTCGCCGTGTACCAATCGGAAAAATATTTTGTATTCCTTAGTTTTGGACCATGCGAGCAGTTTTCTCATAATGTCTTTAAAATTTTAAAAATGTTTGGTCCACTTGTCCTCTTGAAACACGCATCCTGAGACATACTATCTCTTCTGATAACTGAAAACAAAGAATATCCAGAGCTTCATTCATTTACGGCCCAAAATGTTAAATTTGTGGTTTGAAAAACAGCTTCGAATTGGTCACGAAATAGTCATAATTGGTCACTTAGTGTGACGGATTGGTCATTTATACACCAGCTTTTACAGCATGTTTAAAATATCAAAGTCATCGAAAATAATTTAGTGCCTTAAATTATTCATACGTGGCTCAAAAAGGATGCAATTCATCAAAAAATGGTTAACATTATTCAGTATGATTAGTTAATTATTTAGTAAGATTAAAGAAGCTCTGTATTAAATAAACACACTCAAGGACGAAACAATTTTGCGAGCGTCCCAAAATTAAAAATTTAGGTCCAAAATACAAATTCATGACACCCAGTTATTTAATATTTGGTCAAAGATAATTGAATAAATATGAAAAGTTTCAAATTTTAATGATTAACATTCGAAGGTCGTTTCATGCTCTAACAATTGGTCATTAGGTCACAGTAATTGGTCAGCAATAAAATTGAAATTTAAAAAATATTTTAATTAATGTACAGTACGCAACAAATCTACCAAGTACCTATACCGTCAAGAAAACAAAAAATTTACGACGACGGCCGAATAGACCAAAGACTATAAGTTCAGCAGAAGATGGCCGCGAAAGCCTTATACACAAAATACAAATTTAATGGTAAAAGAAAAAAAATGGCAACATTGATAGACAGTAAGTGATTTATCATTTAACTTTTATGTGCTAAACTAGCGCATTGAAAAAAAAATGTCTTGCAGCTAATAACCTCCACCGTTACACATTCTTTTAAAATTTTAATATATCATTAAGCATGCATATTTTAATAAAAATGCCATCGTTTACTAGTTTTGATATAGCCATCCATACGTGGAACCCAAACCATCCTTTTTTAAACCTTACCGACGGTCTAATGAGTATTTATGTTTTACCAGTTCGATGCTGGTTGGTGTTATATCAACTAAAGATCCCTCATCTCATCCTACATGGGAAATTTTTATTTGATAACTTAAAAAACGTTATTCGTTATATCAATATTTAATACTATACATTTCTAATAGGTTAACAGGGTGTTAGGGAAATAATGTAATATTGTTCGTAACTTCAAGAGGTGATTTCTTGCATAATTCTAAGAAAACAGTTCTTTATAAAATATATCCGAAAATCGGCCGTTTCAGAATAAAAGAACCTATTTGATATAAGTCATAAAATCAATTAATTTTGCACCCTAATTATTTAAAATTATATGCTTTATAGCGTAAAATGAATCAATATATCATATTTATTAATAAACTGTCTCTGAAAAATATTTCTCTTGTTTATTAAATACACTTTTTGAAAAAATCAAAATAAATATCCTTACACAATTGGCAACTTCGTACGCGACATGGTTTTAGTAGGCAAAAAATAGGTTTCTTACATATAGTTTCTTACATACATGAATGAATTTTTATTTACCCTAATTGAAATCACATTTTATTTTTGTATGTATTACTTCATATGTGCGTGCATTTTATTTACGAAGAGACTTATTGCAGTTCTAAAGAAACTAGACGCATTTACGAAGAATGTTTTCCTGATCGAAGGCAACCAGCTAGAAAACATTTGCAGAAGACTCCCAAGACATGAAAGTATTTGGATTACTAATATATTAAATTTTAACTTTAAGTGATTTACGAATGCTGGTGTATATAGCCACGTATCGGTAAGTCCTGTCATTTTTTTTAAATAAATGTAATGTGGAATGAAAGCGATATTTAATAAAAAATACTAACAATTCAACAAACCAGTTGCTGTCCTCGTGCGCTCGTATCCCTGTTGTGTTGCAACGTTAAAAAATGTTTGAGAAATGTAATTATTTACTACGCAATTTTCTCGAAAACGATTGATTTTTGGGCAGAATTTATTATGAACTTTTTGCTTAGAATAATGAAAGGAATCACCTCTTTAAGCTACAAACATCACTTTTTTAAAACCCTGTATATAACTACAATATAAATACAATAATGTTTGGGGGATACCTCATCAGTATTTGGGTATTTTAAGTACAGTCTTTAAACTAACTACGCAACGATAAACCATAATTATTATGTACACTAGTAAGTATCAACGCCAAAGCTTATTAAATTTTATTTGCTATAAATGAATCAATTACTTAAAATATACATGAATCGCCTATTATTTATTGGGTTATACAGGGGTCTAACCGTATCACTTTATGAGAGGGTACATAATACTGGATCCCTCGAGTATTTACTGAGATTTACCCTGGTATAACACAAGCAATGGGGCGTTAGACAGAGCGGTTGCAGGTGGCTAAGTAAACAAAGAATGAAACCACTGTTTATTTTAAACTTGTTCTCAAAAATCTAGCAAACCATAAGTTTTAAATATCTTTATTTAAAATACTAGTAGATAATTGTAGATGTTTTCTATTTAATTTGTACTCTAATATAGAATTATTAAATGATTTTGTTAAAATATCGTCTTAGTTTTTGTGTTTAAGATAAACTAGAGAAAAAGAAACACAAATTGATTATCTGTATTTTTAAAAGATTTTTAAAAGCACAATATCATATAGGTGAATAATTCAATTAGTACTTTAGGAGTGGAATAGTCGCAAAGCTAGTATACCCTTCGGGTAACGTCATACCTGTGAGGCTAGAAATTTGTATAGTGATGAGTCATAGCATGCTAAGTACGAAAATCATCACCTGGCAGGCATCAGCCTTGCACATCATCACCCTGTATATTTTTAAAGTTTTTAAAAAATAATAAAAACTAAAATACTTGGAGCTGTAAGCTTGAAATTTTTCTAGGTTTTAGTTTATTCATAGCAAGGTTAAAAAAATTGACAGGCGTTTTTGATGAGCACAAGTACCTGCCAAGCGAAATGAAAGGTGTGGCTGATTTAGATGGTCATATTTTCAAAACTAATAAAGTTAGAAGTACCTTGTTTGTGTAACTTTTAATTTTCTTAACTAAATTAAGAATGGGTTTTAAAAATTCTTTTATTTTCCAAAAAAACACCATACACTTTTAATTTGGCACCTCAAAGCTGCAAAAATGTGAAGAGACACTTTGTTACTGAGTTCCAACAGTGCACGTTGTCAAAAAATTTAAGAACTTTAAATTTCGCAATATTCTTTTGCTATATTTCGCAATTATTAGACTTTTAAAAAACAAATTCTTGGTGAGCTTTTATGACTTTTATTACAGGGAAAGCAGTTCTGAAGAAAGCAGAGACATAAATCGAGGTAAGGTGCCTCCATTATTGTTTTTTGAATAATGTATTGTTCGGTTAATTTCTCTTTTTATTTTTAAATAACACGCTTACAGTCCCGTGTTATCGAAGGAAATTAATTCCCTTAATTTTTTCTACAATTCACAAACATACCTAATGTGGTATTTTCCTAAAGCTCTTTTTAAGATCTTTTAATAGTATTATAATATACAGGGTGCCTTATTAAAAAAATATAACTTTTTTTCATCCTTTATTATTTAGGTACATCTAACTTTATTAGTTTTGGAAATATGGCCATCCAAATTAGCCACACCTTTCAGTACGCCTGGCAGGTACTTGTGCTCATCGAAAACGCCTGCAAATTTTTTTTTCAAACCTTTCTATGAATGAACTAAATCCTAGGAAAATGTCAAGCTTACAGTTTCAAGTTTTTTGTTTTTATTATTTTTTAAAACTTTCAAAAATATACAGGGTGATGATGTGCACGGCTGATGCCTGCTAAGTGATAACTTTCGTACTTAGCATGCTTTGACTCATCATTATACATTTTTTCAGCCTTACAGGTCAAACGTTACTCGAAGGGTTTACTAGCTCTCCTACTAAAAAGATGTGTATTGATGTGCTGCCGAAGATTTTGAGTCTTTTCTGTCTTTAGGACGTTTATAAAATATACTGCCAGGCAACAACTTAGTTTTGGGGAGAATCTGCCACAAATAACCTCGGAGTAGGTATACCAGGACTTTTTGGTGAACAGCATGGAGTTAGGATGTCGGGTTGATACTACTTATACGGACTTCTTTAAAGCATTATATGTGTTTGCCGCAAACTGATTTCGTTAAAGCTGGAACATCTAGGCATAAATGGTCCCTTTTTAAAATTGATTAATATTTTTTTAAATAATTATAATGTATTAACTTTTAATACTTTTTAATTAAGTCAGTTAAGTTAATTAAGTCAACTAACAAAAATGAAGAAAAAATGGGACAAGGTAAATATGCACCCCAGTCGGCATTTATTGTAAGTTTTATAAAAAATGACCAGAAGTAAGGTACTTAAGGATTTTTAAAAATAGAAAAAAGTGCATAGAAAAATGTTAGCGATAGTAAAAAGATATTGGCACGTGAACAAAGTTTTGTGTTATCTTGACAATTTAAGAACTTATTTTTACTTAGCTTCTTTATACCAAGTATTTTAAAAAGTTTTAGTGCGTAGTGTAAAAAAACTAAAATGTTTTTTTTTATTTATTTTAATGTTCCACTTTAAACTACTTATATAAAATAAAATTATCTACAATATTTACTTATACATTTTTGTCCTATTTGCAAAAATAAAGGTAGGTACTTACTCTTGGTCATGTTTCATATTGATAGTTAAAACTTGTCCAGTATATTGCCGATTAAGGTGAAACATTGAATTTCATAGTTATGCACCATGTGACTAATATTTTCAAAATGCCGTTAAGAAAAACAAAAATTGTTGGTCCATCGGTCCTCTTGTGTAACTCTGGGACACACTGTACAATTATTCTTATTATATTTTAAACACTACCCGCCACTGTTCTCTTTTCCACTTAGAGCCGGGCTCAGGTGTACAGGCGGGCAGACGACACTTGCCGTTCAAGTTCCGCTTTTAGCAATATAAATTAATTTCTTATACACCATAGTATTGGAAGCCATTCGTAGCATTTGGCGTAATTTAAAACAGTTGGTAGGGCTGGTAAAGCTTGTAGGATTTATTTGGAAAAATTAATTTAATTTGTAATTCCTAATAAATAATTAGTTTCCAACAGAATAAGCTAATTTACTTTTTACATTCGTATGTTTTAAAATGGAAGATACTTTATTTTCACTGATTTGAATGGATTGCCAATACTTATCACCAGTGCGAAACAAAAGTTTCGCGGGTTTGTGCGCTTGGGTACCAGTCATTATCTGTCGTCACTGAATATAAATGCGCGAGCGCCATACGGGCTATCGGCATTATCAGGTATAATTATCCACGTATTGTCTGAGTTTTTCTATCGAAGAACGGGGAGCACGGTTAGGGACGGTGAGCCACTTTCGTATTTTTTGACAAACTGATATTATTGACATCAACATCCAAATATAAAATGTACTATGGAAATTGAAGCAAATGGAGCCATACCTTTTTTAGATGTACTTGTAAGCAGAAAAGACGACAGCACCATGAGACATACTGTGTATAGAAAACCCACCCATACTAACAGATATTTAAATACCAGTTCACATCACCACCCTTCACAAGATCAGTTAGCGCTTTCTATTTGTGACAAAGAAACTTTATTGTCGGAAACTAAAAAAACTGACTAAAGCATTAAGAGGCAATGGATATTGCACTAACGATATAAGATGTGCAATTCGTCGATATAAAAACCCTATTACTAAGACTAGTATCAATGAAGATAATATTGAACCTTTGGACAGTGCGGTTTTACCATATACAGGGTGTTTCCTGATTGTAGTAAAAAATTTAAGGGCGTATTCCTAAGCCATTTTTCTAAAAAAAGTTTATAATAACATGGGTCCTTAAATTGTTTTCGTGTTTAATAGAAGGTGTTAAAAAATTTAAAAAGCTTTTTTTTAGTAAAATTTGTTACACTAGATATAAACGTTATTTAATTAAGTATTTGTTACTGTTATTACATAATTGCAATTACACTTAATTTTTAAAAGCAAAAAATGCTCTAATGTTTTTATATGATTCAGGATTATGCAGTTACGCGGATTTTATTTTTTGTTCTTAAAAAAAGGCAAGCTACGGCAAGATAAAGAAAAAATAAAAAAGTTGTATTTTTGGGTGTTTTATACGAAAAAAATGTAAAAGTTGCATAAAAGTCAGGGGCGTATATTTTTTGTCAATAATATTAGCTAAAATGCGTCCCATGCCGCCACTGGTCACACTAATTAAAATTAGTTCAGGGCCAAATTATTTCCCATTTTAACAGATACCACAACCAAAATTTATTAAAATAATATAAGGCATGTTTCAGATATTATCAAAAACCCTAGGAATACGCCCTTAAATTTTCTTACCGCAATTAGAAAACAGCCTGTATACCTGGAACCACGAACAAAATTGCTAAAATACTTCGCCGGTCCAACATACGAACTATCTTTAACACACATAAAAATATTGATCGATGCTTGAGATCTGCAAAAGATAAAATCCCTCTACAAACCGAGGGAGTTTACCAAATTCCCTATTGGTGTGGTGAAGTGTATATTGGAGAAACTGGATGGTCCATTTCAAGTCGAATTACGGAACATGACTGATATATTAGAAACAAGCAAATTATTCAGTCAGCAGTCGCTGAACACAAAAATTGCACAGGTCACAATATTAATGTAAAGAAAGCGACGAAATTTTGGGATAAATACAATAGTGGTTTTAGTTTCCTCTCGCCATCCCGCCATATTACTTCAATTTGTCTTTTGAAAGGGTGCTATAAACTAAACTAAGATATTAAACAATAATACCACAAAAAATTAACGCTAACGGCACAGCAAAGTAAATAATTATAAAGGTTAGGTTAACTTTAACCATTATTCGGCGGTTTTTATAAGCATTGCCGCCGGACGGTGGCATCTACCGATAAAGTAACTGCTGGGTAATAGAGAATTATTGCACAGTGAAATAAGGCCAGGCACTAATAATACCGGCCTTATTTTGACTTCGGAACTATTCGTGTAAACCAAACGGCTGCCGATCACAAAATCGAAAAGTTTTTGGAAGTAAAAATAGTTAAAACTTTGCTTTTTCAAATGTTATTTGTGTTAAACAAAACCCTGCAACACAAAACAATAAAGAAAATCCACTAAATTTTATTCCCCTTTTTTAGATTTATGGTACTGTCAACATTATTTGCAATAACTCTAAATTATGGGTACAAGCACTATTTAAATAAGGCCGGTATTAATATTTCCCGAGCTTAATAAGGCAACTTGCAATAATTCTCTAATAAATAAATTACCATTTTCAGCGGCTTTTATACACGTAAATAGATAAAACCACCGGACGGCGGTTTTTTTCTAATAATTGAACAAAACCTCCGGCGGTCGTTTAGCCAGTGTCTTTTTTTTACATGCATACTCCAAACCTGAATACTTAAAAGTAAGTGTATCCAAAATTATTGACCGATCGTTCCGGTAACGAGTTGGTGATTCGATTTCTATAACCGGATTACAGAGACACAAAGGCCGAGTGGCACGCAATACATGCAGTCTCCCTAATTGATTTTGCTTTACACTGTGGCAATTCATTTGGTCGCTTCGAACTTTGTTAGCACGAAAAAGAATACAGTAAATAAGGTCCTAAGTGCATTTTTAACCCTGTTAAGCTGCAGTTCGTTACTTTGGTTAAGAAAAAGAGGAAAACACGTAACGGTAACTATATGTCATGTTGAAAAAAAAGACAAATTTAAGAGATCTAAACTAGGCATTGGGGTAAAACAAAAAAATACATTGTTTTTGTAGTCTTCAAACTGTGCCCCTGGATATACAAAAACTGTAAACCCCTTAACTTTTTATTTTCCCCATTGACTCTGAAATATACTAAATATCTTAATTGTTTTTGTTTTTTTTTTCGAGTGCATAAAAAAATTTAAGAAGTCGTCTAAACACTTAACGGTAACTATACCATGTTAAAAAAATAAATAATTTGAGATCTAAACTAGGCCACAGGGTGAAACAAAAAAGAAAACGTTTTTTTTCAAATCGTTTTCTTATCGTCTTCAAAATGTGCCTCTGAATATACAAAAACTTGTATTCAAATCAGAATCTTTTAACTTTTTATTTTCAGGTTCCTCATTGATCTTTTCGAGTGCATTAAACAATCTAAAAAGACGTAATGCTTAAACCCTAATATGTTCATTATAATGTTCAAAAAATAAAAAAATCAAAACATAACCTAATTTACACCGGGAGTCGACGTGATTACGATCAAGCCTGTTATTTTCTTAAGGGTGTTACACAATTTTGATACTTTGGTCGGATATTATTTTAACCGAAAGTGCTCTTACCTTTGCTATTTTAAATGGAACACGCTATATATTTTTCTAAAAATAAATATAACAGGGAATTCCAAGAAATTACATGTATACCACATGACATACCTATCTTAATTAGTTTTTGGGAAAATGGCGTTCGAACATGTCATGTTAACCGTCATTTTTGATGATTTGTTAAAACAGAAATAATGACAAAAATGGGCTAATGCGATACACACATATTTAATAAACCTTATATCCTTTTATCGTAAAAATACAAGTGTCACACAAATTGACTTTCGGCAATAAAGAACCTCAATAGTTCAAAGTTAATACTGACTCTACTTTACACCCCATTTTATCAAACTAAAGTCAATCTAAAAATTTGTTTTTGCTTATAAAATTGTTTGTTATAGTGTAAAAAGCCAGAGACAAATTATAAAACGAAAATCAGGAACGATTGGAGATCGGAAATTAAGAAATACAGAATTTTTTAAATTTTGACAAAGTTAATACTGACTATGCTAATTTTACACCCGATTTTTCCAAATTAAAGTCAATCTAAAAATTTGTTTTTGCTCATAAAATTATTTGTTATAGCACTATATAACACTTATTTCTTAGTCTCTTTTGGCAATTAAAACCTATTTCTAACCCTAATAGTTATAAAGTTTTAAAAAATTCCTGTGGCGTTCGAACAAAATATGTATTAATTTTTTTAAAGAAAAAAGTACCCCACTGCTTTTTCATTGAATTAATAGTTTTAAATACTGATTTACTTTGGTCTCTTGATAATTCTCCATACGATAGGTTTTCGTTTAAAAAATAAATGCCATTTGATTTATGACAAAATCGCTAAAATCTTATATGGTGTTTTAGTTCTAAATACGTTTTTGACTGTGTAATAGCTTCCAAAAAGCAACAACTTTTTAGTGACAGTAAAATTGTAGTAATATAAGTATTTAAGCTTAGTTTAATACAATATCGATGGTCTAGTTCACGAATGTTGTAAAGTAAGAGGGCATTTCACAAATAATATTGATTCGAAAAAAGCAGTGGTGTACTATTTTTTTTTCATAAAAATTTAACACAAATTTGGTTTCAATGCGGAAATTTTGTTTTTTAACTCTTACAGCAAAAACGTAATATAACGGTTGAAGAAGTGTACCAAATTTTGTAGAAATATTTGTAATAAAAAAAATTTAACACCTTGATCTTAAAAAGAAAGTGTTTTCGGACCTAATTTAATTTGAGAAATGTTCTTATTATCTTGCACTTTACACAGTGTTAAAAGAAAAGCACCAACTTAAAAATAACCCGGTATAATAAAAAAATGTGAGGATTACCAGCCTAGTCTTGACGCCTTACTGTTGAACTAAAAACCGTTAAAACAAAATCCTATAATTTATTGTTCGAAAGGTTTGGAAGCCAGCTTTTGATTTGTTAACATTTGTAATATTTTTGGTTGTTTTAATGCTTGTAGATAGATATAACCACAGTGCACTTCTCATTTTCTTGGGACTATTTTTTTGAGATAGATAATTACATTAACTACATTTTGTGCAAAAATCGAATATCTACGAGTCATTCTTCTCGATATATCTAATTTCGTTTAAAATGTTCCTAAACATCCTATAGTGCGGCGTCCAAAAATAAAATAATAAACTTTTGTGTACTGATGTTAAAAGAAAAATACAATTTTCAAGGACAATTTTATCATTCTCTTAGCTATAAAATAAACTCTTTTTATAAAATGACATTGACCACGATTTTCTTTATTAATCCTACCCTGTTCATATAAAACCTCATGAACTATAGCCTATATAGCTTCACAGAGTGAACGCTGGGAAAGCAGATGGGAAAAATGGAAAGGCTGCCTCCTGCCCGCTTTATCCTAAAGGGATTTAGAAAAATACGTCCTTTGAGTCTGACAAAGCCGATGTTATGTTTCGCTATTGCTCTCACTCTTCTACTATTCTGCGTTTTCATATGAAAGAAAAAGAAAGAAAACTGTTGGTGGAGCGGCATTTCCGACGCTATTAAATTGGAGATATACTGTCACTTGGAAAAGGTCTCAGAAAATGATTAGTGCCAGTCAAAGTACAATAAAAAGTAAAACCACTTAAGTCCGTCTTTTCGTTGGTGGAAAAGAAAATCAAGGGAGACGGGCGTTCGTGGGGATTTATTTAAGAGAAAAAAATAATAAGGGAGCAAAGAGGTAGAGATAAAAAGTGAGTAAAAGAAATTTATTATAAATAATATATAAATTGTTATTACTTTTGAGGGACAATTAATTTTAGTAATATTTAACAATAACCTTATACCAAACGGTGGTCCAACCAAAACGCACAATGTTAATAAGGCTCAAAGTTTTCAGAAACTTTTTAAATATTTTTTAATATGATAAAGGATCTGTGACAATTATGTGTAAAAAGAAATATTGGCCGGCCACAGCTTCAATGGCATAACTTTATCCGACGGTCCATATTTTCAATGACTCTAAGACATAATTGAGTTTCAATCTCGTTTATGTGACAAATTATCTCATTCTTCCTGGATTCTTTAACAAATAGAATTGCTGCATTTGGCAAATGAAAGTCCATGGGTAGTTGTTGAAAATCCGATGCATCCACAAAAAGTGTTTGTGTGGTGCGGTTTATGGGCTGCCGGCGTCATCGGGCCGTGTTCGTAAATGAGGTGAACCAAGCAGTTACCATGACTCTTGTGACCAGAATTTGAGAATATGGATTTGGATGATATGTGGTTTCAACAGGATGGTACCACTTCCCACACAGCCAACGAACTCGAGAAATTCAGCCGTGTTATCTCATGTCGTGGCGATGTTAATTTGGCACCATGATCATGTGTCTTGAGGCCTTAAAACTTCTTTCTTTGGGATTATTTAAAAGAAAAAGTGTACGTCAATAAGACAAAAACAATTCAAAACCAAAAGGATGAGATAATTTGGCACATTAAGGACAATAAACCTCAATTATTTCTAAGAGTCATTAAAAATATGGACCATCAGATAGAGGTATACCACCGAAGCCGTGGCAAGCATTTGCCGATATTTTGTTTCACACATAATTATCATAGATCCTTCTATCATAATATTAAGAGAATTCTCCAAAAACTTTTTTTTTTTCATTTACAATTATAATTGTGCATTTTACTTGGTCATCTGTAGATATTTAAAATAGCCGAGAACATTTTGCAGCAATATTTTAATGTTTTCCATTAAAAAATACTTTTAACCAATATCAAAATATGAGAATGTTTACTGGGTAATTGTTGTAAAATTAATAGAGCAACCAATATTTAAAGGTAATGAAATTTACATTGGATTTTCTATGTCCAGTCTGGAGATCCCCCGCTTGGTATGTTTTAAATGTCTGTTCACCGATTAGTCCGTCCATTGTGGGCCGATCGGTTTAATTTATTTAGTTGTTTATGAAATGTTCTAACCTAACATAGTGATTCTATTTTCAATTTTTTTTTCTTTAGATTTTTTCATGGTATTAAACAAATCGTAAACACACCTGAATTAATTATTGTAGTTTTAGAAGCCCTTGTGCCAAAAAAAAAGTTGGACTTATTAATTATTAGTTAAAAACAAATTTAAAAAATCTTTTTTATTTTTTGTTATATTATTTTTCTGTATATCTAATCTTGGCATAGATTTTTTATGTATCTTAATCTATGTCTTTGTATTCTATGTCTCGATAAAAGGAGAAATTTCTTTTGGTAATCCACGGGTTTATATACATTGTTTTATAAATTGATATATAATAATAAAAAAAAATATTATTGTTTTAGTCAAACATTTAAAAAATTTTAAAAAGTCAAATATTAAACCAAAAATTAACGAAATTCAAAAAGAAAATATTAGCCTCTTACTTACATTAACTAAGAAAATACGTAAGACGACTATTTAAAAAGGTTTTTAAAAAATAACAAGAAATTTTAACAAGTTAATGTAAGTAACAGACTGACGAAATCTGTTTGAAAAAAAGCAAGTTGGTAACAAAGAGTGATCATATTTAGCAGAATTATGAAAAAAAATGTAAATAAACATTGATTATTATCTTTAACTAACTAAGTAGTTGGCAAATAAATTTGTTTTAAATATTTTTTACAATTTAATTATTAAATATTTTTAAAAAGAAAAAAACATTGTTCCTTAAAAAAACATAAGAAAATACGAAGCTGAAAAATATGTTTTCAAAAAGGTATTATTGTAATCATTTCGTAATTATTTTTATAATGTTCAAATAACAGTATATGACGTAATAATAAGAAGTTCCAACCATTTCTTAAGAATAGGTTAAATACGGTTGTATTTTAGGTTTTATTGTTATAACTACAAAACTTTTACTATTATTGTTTAGACCATGTTTGCCAGAACAATATATTATTTAAAACCTAAAACAAACAACGGTAGTAATACCGCACCGCAAATAACTTTGCTACTAACGGAATAAGGATTCGCCATTTTCTATTTGGTTTTATAAGTCATACCAGTTTTAGTACTTTACGACAACTTTTATTATTCTTTAAATGTTAACAAAAAATTGTAAAATTATTTAATAAAATAAATACAATGTAAATTTATGCGGTCTGAGAAAAAGGGGTTTCTATAAAAACAGTAATTAATTTTTTCCTTGTTTATTATTCCTTTTGTATGGTATTAATGAACAACTTTTATTTTACCATTTTAAGTTAAATAAAAAAAATTGTATACAGTAAAATTTACCCAAAATTAAAGAGGAATAAAACTAACTTTTAATGTTATATTAATAGTAATTAATAACAGACGCAGCCGGTAAGTTCTTTTTGATAATTATCTTTAAACTTGCGGCCACCTCGATTATAACGAAATTTGGTATACGGGGTTTTTCTGGGCGGCAATCACGAATCTAAAGATTTTTTTACATTTCGTTTGTAAAATGGTTATCATTCATCATAAAAGGGCGGAGTATATGCATAAAATGCATATTTGTCCTAAATTATCATTTTATAAGCATATTTTATGTTTTTGGTCCTTAGAAGCCATTCTATAATATCTGATCTGATAGTGTTTTGTTTATGTTACATTGTAATACATCCTTTAATTTTTATTTCTCGGAAGATTTTCGTATTGTGCAAAACTAGTGATTAATTTTAAATTTTTAGTGAGTTTTATTTATCTTTTTAAAGTCTGTTTATTTTTTTTAATTTCTACTTAACACTTTTAAGTTTTTTAGTATTAAAATTTAATAGACCATCCACTAAAAAAACAGTACCAATAACCTTTTTCCTCACGTAAACTCTTCACACAAAACGGCAATGCTACCCCTAATAGGAATAAGTTGTACACGCAATTACATATAAAAATAATAAAAATATGAACTACCTAATAAAATATTTTTTAGAATCGGTCCAGAAATGGCGGAGTAATCGGTGTATACAGGCTATTACAAATTCGAGGAACACAATTAAAATCTTGGAAACGGTAAGAAATACAGGGTTAATTAAATTGAGGCAAAGTTGATCATTTTTATGCTTAACAATATTTAGTTTTAAAAATTTAAAAATGTGCAGCCGTTCCGGAATTATCCGGCAAAAACCAAAATTTTGCGAAAGAATTTTAATTTTCTCGGTTTATTTAAAGAGATATTTTAAAAGTGACGACACATTAAAATTAACACTTTTTTGTTCTATAAAATGATGTTACTAAATTTAAAATCCGACGTTTCGTCTTTGAGCCACCATCATTAACCTTGTTTTTTTAAAATTTGCATAATATTTGGTTTTCAACGATATATCACACTTTACATTTATACGACGTTTCGAGCCATCCACTATTTTCTCCATTAAAAATTACGTTTTTATTCCAAAGGATTAAAAAAAAATTATTTGAAGATAAGTACGCATCCATTTATTTCTATTACCACTTATTTTTATTCCTTTAAATAAGGTATTTATTCGTAATTTAACTAACAAGCTACAAGAATCAGGATAATTTACATACATTTACTTATACGTAATAAAATAAAGCATATAATATAATCAAACGCCTCTATTAACTTTATTGTAGCCTGTCATAAAAAATCAATGCATACTTACTTTCAAGCGGAAATTGCCTAAACGTTTGGGGTAAAATCGTTATTTGTAATGGCGAAATGGTGAATGATGATGATTATTCGATTCGAAACGTGCATAAATGTAAAGTGTGATATATTGTTGGTTTTAAAATTAAATTACAAGTTTAAAATCAAATATTCCATCTATTTAAAAAACAAAGGTAATGATGGTGGCTCAAAGACGAACCGTTGGATCTTAAATTTAGTGACATAATTTTATAGAAAAGAAAAAGTGGCAATGTTAATAAGTCGTTAGTTTTAAAATATCTCCAAATAAACCGAGAAAAAAATAAAAACTGTTTCGCAAAATTTCGGTTTTTGCAGGATAATTCCGAAACAGCAAAAATTTTGAAATTTTTAAAACGGAATATTATTAAGCATAAAATTGAGCAACTTTGCCCCAATTTATCCAACCCTGTATCTCTTATCGTTACCGAGATCCTAATGGTGTTCCTCGAATTTGTAACAGCTTGTATACATTAAAAAAACGTAGGTGTCGAACAAATAACTTCCTCCTTTTTTTCGTTGGTTAAATTGTAAGTAACAACTAGAAAATACAGCTGTATTTATGGCAAAAGGTAATTGTTTATTATAAACTCCTAAAAATATAAATAATAATGAAACAAAATTTAGACAAAATGTTTTTTTACCACTTTTTCACTGACCCTCTTAAATAAATTTATAAGCCAAAACTGTGCATGCAAATATTATACGTAAAAGTATATTTACCAACAAGGCAATTGGTTAACCCACACTATTTTTTTACTCATAGCATTTCATTTTATTTTAAAGCAGTTGGGGCTCCCATAATGAAAAGTGCGCAAAGTTAAACACATTAGGAATAGTACAACAGTGTCACCATTCCAAGATACATATTATTATAAATGTCTCCAAAAAAAAATTCTCCACCTCTGCAAGAAAATCACATAATAGAAATCCGAGCGATAAAAATAATAGAAATCGATCTCTCAATGGCCGGGTGTCGTCGCCGACACCGGGATTGGAAAACTTTTAACGAATGGAATTTGGAAAAAATGATGTAATTTGTAGCACGGAGATTTTTCCTTGTCTGATACCGCTTTTATACGGAAAACAATATCGCATTTATTGTGATTGCGATATGATCCAATACAATTTTAAAAGAATATCTTGTTTGTTCGGGATATATTGGATATTTTTATACGTCGATAACAATAAATGATAAAACTTTTGTTAAATTTCCAAATCAAAAGTAAAATTGTATGCAGTTAGTTTACCATTAATTAAATTTAATATATAAGTTTAGTCTTTTTTAAAACATGATATAATGGAACATTTAACAGAAGAGACAATTTGGGTTTAGGAGGGCTGCTCATACAGCGTGACCTAGGATAGGTTTTACAAGAGGACAAATGGACCAAAAATTTGTAAATTTTAAAACAAAATTTTGAAAAAACTGCTCGCATGATCCAAAACTAATAAATGCACAATTTTACTCTGGTGTTATACAGAGCGAGTTAAAACTACAAATATGAAAAATGCCCAGCAACTAAACACTACTGAATAAAGTAAAAACGCAAGTACTGCTCTTCCAACCGCCAAAAATCTGAAAACGCTATTAGAAAGGGAGTCCGAGAGGGGGACTTTGAGATTTACTACAGCGCGGCAAATGAATACACAGAAAGATACTTGTACCCGGTACCCTCCACCAAGTATGAGCCTCGTATATACGGCCGCCCGTCAGGGATAAAGGATCAGATTAGTAAAAAAATATATATTCATCAAAAATTTTCGAGCGCGTCAGATTAAGATAAGGTGGGTTAATTACATGCTAAAAATTGTACTTTTCACTAATCTGGCAATTTGAAAGTTACCTAAAGAAAGCGAAGGGCTAAGAAGTTATAAAAAACCGTTATCATGACATTCTCGAATGTGACTATTTATTTTTTATTTGAAGAAAATATTTTAAGGATGACGAAAAATACATAATCTGACGATTTTCACAAGCCGAAACAACAACAATTTTTTTGATATATTTAAAAATCTATAGCCACTTCCCCCACCGATAAAAAGGTATAAAATTTATTATATCAGCAATTTTTTAAGGTATATCGGCCAGTAATGCAATAACAAAACAAGTACTATTAGTCACCCAATCCGAAATGTTTACATGCCAGCATTTGCGTTAAACTGTCTCCTCTCCACGGATTGCCTGTTAACATATTTGACTGGCTGATTCTGAATCACATTTCTTTTCTTATCCTCTAAGCTATGCAATGCAATAGCTCTCTATGACGCTCGAAAAATTCCCATTTAGCATCGTCGGCTCTACTACTATAAGTAGTACAACCATACTACTCGAAGGTCGAAAACAGAGTTATCTACACTGTATATCTACGAATAGACTTTAAAATAGCAAATGGACCAAAAATTCTAATTTTAAAGAAAGTCGTGCAGGACAAACGCTCTTACTCCATAGAAAAGCAAGATTCCTATTAAGAAATATTCAATTTTTAGCAATTTTTAGGGTTTTCCAGATTTACTTAAGTCTGATGGAGCAAAACAGACTTCGGATTCGAATTCAGGGCATTAAAAAAACATATAAAAAAGTGGTATACTAAATACTAAATTATGTTTTTGCCTTAAAAATAACATAATCAAAAGGGGTAAATAATCCACAGCAAACAAGTAAAACCTAGAGGTACGTATATCCACCAAAGCAACAACTAGAAACTTTTTTTATGTTGCATGTGTCTAAAAAGTTCCATAATGTGAAAAAGGCAACTTGCAATAATTCTCTATTCACTATTTGCTTATGTGCCATAAAAAAGTTAAAACCGGTAACTACATTTTATTAAAGTTTCATTACTTATTTTTTAAGCGTAACTAAACAATGTCACAAACTAAATTTAATTTAGGTTAATACTTATACTTATACTAAAATTAAGTTCTGATTTATAAACTCGGCTTTATTTATCAATATTTTTTTATTAATTATGGAAATGGAAACGGTAAACTATGAGAGAAAAAAGACAATTATTGTACTCTGGCAACACCGCTTGCGCAACTCTTCTTTTAGATTTTTGGGTATCTCTTGTTAGAATCATGTATTAGATAAAGACAGAATAAGTGGAGTCTAACTCCATAAAGGTCGGGCCACACATAACCGCACCGAGCCCGGATTCACGGTGATAGAGGAAAGTGGGACAAATTAATTCGGAAAAATTTAAAAGCACTTTTCATGCTCTGTACTGATCACTTTTTTATTTTTGTGTGCCGGTGTAATCAGTATCGTTAATATTATAACTTGTCAATTATTTTAATTGCATTTTATTGTGCTATTTTTTTAACCTACTTCTAAGATTTAGGCAAAAAGGTATAAAAGTTACCTTTTAAACTTTTATTTACCTATAGCGAGTATTAAAATGAACATTGGTACAAAAAAGTACGTTGTTTTGACTAAAATGTTTGATACATGATGATCCTTAGATTCAAACAATTTTTTTTTAGCATTTTGCAGCATATAAGTAAAAAAAAAGGGAGCTTTATCTTGGTTTATTTTCACATTTTTGTAGTTGTTGGGTCTCTGTATAAGACAAAAATGGTTCTAAACGTAAATCTTGCTTTTTAAGGAAAAGCATTAGGGCGTTTTCACACACACTGGCAAAACCGGTTTCATTTTTGGTATCATTTAACACCGAAAGAAATGGCTCGTTTATCGGATTCTCGATTGCAACACCGGTCAAAGTCTACCATGTGTGAAAATATTAATTTAATTACATTGCTTTCGATAGTAGCGTCCTTACCGGCATGCCATGCCACCGGCTTTGACATATTTTATTTACCATTTTCTTGCCTTACTTTAAATATGAACATGAAATAACCAAAATGGACAATATACTTGTATCTAAAATGATGTTTTAACACAATACATACCGGTATATTAACTTTCTTCTTACAGATCGTTTGAAAAATCCAGAACATCCATTACAAGCCAGTATTCCATAATGTTTTCCGGAGCTGGTATCTCCACAAACAACACATATTAATCCTGGTGTTCCTTTCTTAGTAGGCAAACTCCAGGGTGGTGGAGGTGTTCTGGATGCTTGGACCAAAGTCTGGGAAGTTGGCAGGCAGAGAGCTAAAGGATGATCGTTGTCTGGTGTATAACAATCCACACTGCCTGGGGACGTACGTAGATCTAAAATGAATATTTACGTCTACTTAAATGCATATGTTCTTTCTATAAGACATACTTGGTAAATAAGGCCAAAATTTTGTATTAGGTATATTAAAAGTCTTTAACTTTTTCAAGATTTAATACCATGTAAATACCCTATTTAATCTTTTAGCAACCCACAAATATAAAAAAGATAACAATTTTTTTGGAAAGAGCAAATATTTTTAGAAACAGCATTTTTACCCATTATACCTGACCATGCTTTTATAGAGTTTCTAAAAACACAAAATGCTACCACAAAGGCTGACGCCAAAATATTATGATGATCTAATTCAACTTAACTCCAAAAGTCGATGTGATGTCAAAACATTTAGCTAGATGGTATTTTGTGCGCTAAAAATAATCTGCACTCTCTTTGATTTTAAACCAGTCCAGTCCAGTGAAGTCCACTTTATTACTGGCCCAGGTTCTGGTTAGTTCTGGTTAAAGTATCCGTCTGCGGTATTTTTGCACATATTAAACACGAAATAAATCTTTGAGACACACTATATTTAATTTTTAGATAAAATATTCTGTTTTTTCATATCTATTCGTGGCACGTGGTAAAAGTTGATTTGAACAGCCATTTTTGGGATCACTGAATTTGAAAAATTTACTTCCTGTTTGACTATATAGGTCTAAACTTTTTTCCAGAATAGGATGCTGGTCTCTAGGGGTGTAATGATCCTCTCGCGGCGAGGCGAACTCGGTCTTTTTATATGAGTGTGGCTTCGGCCTGGAGGCATTAGCTACACCTACGCCAGCGTAGTTTTCTGTCATCCCGGCTAGCTCTTCACTACACGCTGGTTTTGGCCCCCGAAAGTTTCGAGATGGCTCCTCTATCGTAGTAGGTATCCTCCCTATTCAAGTTGGGTTCGCCTTGGGCGGTAGCGCCCTCTGACAAAGTGGTCGTCTTTCCTAAACTATGTGCTTTTGGATACTTGCGATGTCTGTTATTCTATTAAGATCCTTTCAGCCTTATAAGTCCCCTGGTGCCTTTGCCAAATCATAAAAACAGCGTATTTGGAAAATAACTTTTAATGCAAAAGAGCGCGGTGTACTTTTCTTTTGGAAAGGCTTAGGTTTTCCTTCCTTATTATTCTAGCACTTATAGCGACGTCCGCGATGTCCTGCGCCCGAAATACCAGGGTCTTCCTGGTTTCCTGGTATCCCTCGGAATGCAAAGGTGTGCGGCCGGTTTTTTCTCTTGACTTGTTCTTAGTACACCTCCCTAGGTACATCAAAGCTTTCGGTAGCGTCCGCGCTGTCCTGCGTCCCGAAATACCAGGGTCTTCCTGGTTTCCTGGTTTCCCTGGAGAAGCAACGGGGCGCGGTCGCTTTTCCCTTAGAGCCGAGTCTGGGACGCCTCCCTAATTCGCTTTTTAGAGATTCCAGGCTTTACGTTGGCCTGCAAACTTAATAACATCAGTTCCCTAAAATTTTCCCAGTTTTCCCTAATTTTTCCGAAAGGCAGGAGGTCGCGGCTCTATCTTCCGCCAGGACTCTCTTCGATTGCTTCCCTACAGTTTTCCACTTAAATATCCTTCCGCGCTGGCCTGCTTTCAATATTCTTAACTTCCTCCCTTGTCTCTTCACTTTCTTTGGTCCCAATCTGCCTTCGCGCCACGATCCGGGATAGACTCCTGTAACTGGCGTGCACTGTGACGACCGAACAATCCCCTAGTTAAATGCCAATAAACACCTCGCCGGCGACTAATATCTGCGGCAGAAAGTGCTAATGTGTTTACGATTTTCTATCAAACACCTCCACGGTGTTTCGGGCTCCTGCGGGAAAACCAAATATATCAACAATTTTTCACTAAATACCACTAGGCCTTGATTTCTCTCACTCCGAAGAAGCCCTAAAACAAAAACCATCGCGGAAGCCTATCAATACCGTAACTTTTAAAGGTGCCTACTTGCACCAGGTCCTGGTTTCAATACCAATTGACTATTTTCGGCCCTCCACGGAGCCGGTTTATTTTGATATTGTTCGATTGGCGTCCGAACTTCGATCCCTGAATACCGCGACTTTTGCGGTATTCATAGGCTTGCGCAATACCACATCAGTAAATCCTGAGACGATTTTAAAAAGAAAAGTTTAAATAAACCGAGGTCTTTATTGTCTTAATTTTTGAGAAACAGAGCGGTTAAAAAGCGTATTTTTAACTCTTTTTTTAATTTTCAGGATTTTCACCCTTAAAAATCAGCTTCCTATTCTGTGTAGTTGAGACCTGATCATATACTGAGTAAATTCTTAAAGCCAGTTATCTTAAAAACGGCTGTTTAAAGCTAATACTAAGTTATCCTTTTTTTATAAAAGATGTGGAAGGACAAGAATTTTAATTTTAAAAAGGTACACACAGAGGGTATCAAAAAGTTTTTTTACCCTTAAGTAGGCGCGTGCCTTTTAATTACGTAAGTAGGAGCGTGAAAGCCAAATAGACCCCCAAACGTAAACTTCCAATAATCACTTTTTCTTTAAGTTTTTGTTTTTAACTGCTTAATTATATTTTGTTAATTATTATTAAGTTGGAAGCATTTTTTTAAAAGTACGAATAATTAAATAAAAAAGTTGCCCAGAAAAAAAAAGATTTTAATGTAATTTTATTTGAAGTCACTGTGCTTATTTTTTTAAGTGCTGAATATGGGACGGCAATGCGAGAAAGGTAAAAAACTTAATTTTATTATTTATAAGTACACTTCATACTTTGCCTAAGTTAAATTAAATTATTTAAAAAAATATATATATGAGCCCTAAAATTGGTATCGTAGCTACTCTTATTATTAAATTAAAATACATATAAACAAACGTATATTCCTTTTTATTACATTTATTTCTAACAGATATTCACATTTGGCCTGGAAAACATAAAATAAAACCAAGGAAAAATAAAAAATATTTCAAATATTTATAACACCAAATGAAGTGAGAGTTTATTCTGAATCTGTTTTTTTTGTTGCCTTAGAGCTAGGCACTGCTCACAAATTGTTTTTATATGATATTTGGAAATTGGCTGTTTATATTTTAGACAAAAATTTAATGTCTTTTTGTTTTTTTTTTGTCAAGGGCAAAAAATACATCTGCTCCGATTCCCTGAACCTCCCGTAACTCGATATACATATTGCTCGAAACTGTAACGTTAGGAGGCGCGTGGGGTCAAATTAGCCCCCACTCGCAAAAACGTATTTTTAAGGGGAATGGTGTTGTTTTTTGTGTTTTTATGTTATTAGCATATTCAAACGAGCTTTTATAAAGGTACTCAAAAATATTTCTTCTTATTGTAAAAATATCAAAGTTATTAAAAAATTAATAACTCTGGGTCAATTTGACCCCCACGCGCCTACTTTAGGGTTAAAATTGGTATATTATACCGCAAGTGGGCACCTAAGGCCGTCTAGTAGACTGAAATTGAGCTCAGACTCTTATTCTTTACCCCACGAAACCCCCTCTAGCCGGATATTATAACAGTACACAAATTACAACGGTTGTTTACAACTACACTTAGGTAAGTTGGGTTAAATAGTCATTATTAGCCTTAGGAGTCTGTAGTAGCTTTTTTCCACACATTAGAGGGACATCCTGTATAGTAATTATATAACTTACATTTTTACAAACATATGTGTGAAAAATCCCTACTTTAAAGTGTTATTTTTTCTCGCAATGTTAAAATTTTATTTTTGCAATAAAAACTAAGTAGGTATGTTCAAAGAAGAATTGTCTTTAATAATTTATGCACACAACGTTTTGGGCAGTACTATCTCTGTCCGTTCTCAAGTGTAGTAGTTTACCCTTGAGAACGGACAGAGATAGTAGTGCCCGATACGTTGTGTGAATAAATGAATAAAGACAATGGAAGTCCGAAATTCTTCTTTTACTACTGAATTATTGTCTTCCACATTTAGACAGACGTAAGTATGTTTAATTTAAATTCAATTACATTAAACTTCAAATCACAGAACATACTTATTAAAATTATTCCTAATCTTCTAATGCAGAGTACACTGCACCATAAAAAACAATTTCCATTACAAAAGTGCACCATCTCCCTTTTAACGCGGCAAACTTGAGGCATATGTAAAGTGCTACAAAATATTTTTGGATCGAATATCGCCTGTGTCCCTGCAGCTTAACCCAATGAAGACAGAAAATTATTTGCCACACTGTAAAGGACAAAGATGGGTAGAGGTTGGGGGATTAAGTGTGTCTCTATTTAATTCCGGTGTATTAATTTGTATTATATGAGGATAAAGTGGTGGCACTATGATAGAAAGTTAGCGGGTAGGGTAGAGATCCCTTGAAAACTTTAGGGCACAAGGGTAGTTGCCGTTTTATCGATAACGTACCATGTGGTCAAGCAAATTAAAAATCTATTACGCTAAAGGGAGACTTTACAGAGATTATACGCGTATATTTTATCTTTATTGTCAAAAGGGTGTTTTGTGAGGTTTTTACGCTTTGTGATGTTGAACATCTATTTCTGAGTCAAAAAGGCATAAAGTAATTCGATTATGTCGATGCAAACCTTTTAAAAAGACATGACGACACCATCCAAAAATAACATTTAATTTGTATTTATTATACAGGGTTATTTTAAAGTTAGTATTATTCTTTTAAAACTATAATATGCAAATAAATAAGAACATTTTTTAGATAAAGTTATGCTCGAAAATGTTTCGTGTCCAAGATACAAATATTAAGAAAAAAAAATTCTTTTTTTACCTATCAATTCGAATATTATCACAAAATTTGGTACACTTTTTTGTCCATTACATTACATTTTTTGCTGTAAATGTGAAAAAAAATACCAGTGGCTTTCAAACAATATTTGTATTAAATCTTAAATAAAACAGTACTACAATTTACACTTATTAAAAAAACATGTCAGGAGTTGTAATTTTTAAATAAAAGTCAAAACTATATAAATATAAATACGATATTGCTGTATTTATCTGTCATTTTAACAAAATGTTACTTATACTACCTTTATATTGAATCACTGATAATATACTGGTTAGGCAAGTGGATATAGGGATATCGGCCAGTAAAGCAACAAAAAATGATTTATGTGACTAATCCAATCAGAAATGTTTACAAGCGGGTATTCACGTTAGACTGTTTTTTTCCTCACATTGCCTATGTGTTAAGTTATTTAGCTGAAGCCGTATAGCGTGTCTACTTAAGTTCGCATCATATGGAAAACTTTTTTATTATTAATTTTATTTAAAAAAACCCTTATTCTTTGGTTAAAAAGTTCTGCATGGTCTAAAACCCCAAATGCAGCTTTTAGATATTAATTTTTGCAGTGGTATACTAAGTATGTTAATATATATAAATTTTGCTAAAAAGTAAAGTACCTTTGTTATTTATTATATCAAAAATTCTTAATTGAAAAATGTTTAGGATTAAAAATAACATTCAAATATGCAAACTTGTTCTTTAAAAAGAAAAAAAAACGTTTTTCTGCGTTAACGGTGAAATTTATGTTTGTACATTAGTGCATACTTATTTCGAAATGTAATATGTAAAGGTGCGTTTACACCAAACGAACAACGAGCTACAGCTAGAACAAGAGCATTCTTTCTTGATCTACGAAAGCTAAGCTGCTGGACATTCGAACAGCATATTTTAAATTTTAGGTAAAGTTTAAAACTTCATTTTCTCAAAGACTACAAAAACTATTTTAGTATTATGGAAAATTTGGACACAATTATTAGTCTTTATGATTACCTACATTGCAGCCTTGGTATAAACTTACCTCTTATATACAAAGTGGTAAAATTATCGTTGTTTTTCGGGAAATTGTGTTGTTTTGGAACTTTTTAAACAAAAGCAATTTTTGAATCTTTAAAATTTTAAATTAATCAGATAATTATTCGTGACAAACAGTTTGACAGATTGTTGATATTCCTTGTAAATCTGAAAATATGATGTTTTTACTAAAAAAGTGACGTTTTAGGGTTGTCACCCTGTATAACAATAAATTACTTTTAGTTATATAAACTATTACTGTTTAACGTTTTAAGCAAAGAGCAATACCTTATAAATGTTTTAAAAAACTTTTATACAGAGTGAACAAAAATGTAGATCTATGTGTAAAAGTGTGTTTTTTCATAATTCTTGTTTTCTCTTATGCCAAAAACTACAGAATTAGCTTTTATAAGTTCTAAAAGTAAAAATGTAAACCTAGCAACATAGCAAGTATCAGCAACCAATTGGGCATTCCGCCAAACCCCCAAGTAGTAAAAATTGTAAGTTTTGATAAAACTGGTTCTGAAATATGAGACAGTTTTTATACACATTACGACAATCTTTTATATCATATTCAAGCATTGTCAACCATTTAACAAGTACATTATTACGCAAACTAAGCAACGCAATTAAAAAAAACCCTTTCGGTATTTTGATTAAGTTAGTTAAGTTAATTCTATAGTTTTTGGCATAACAAAAAACAAGAAGTATGAAAAAATTTGAAAATTTTAAGCATAGATCAACTTTTTTGTCCACCCTGTAACAGTGGCGGCTATTCAGGTGTAGTAAGTGAAGTGCCACTTCACCAAAAATAAATAATAAAACATAAAAAAACATATTACTATTATTTATTTTATTTTTTCTTTTCTATTCCTTATTTGTGAAATTCTCCATGGAAAATCTAGCAGATAAATTAAATTAACCACTGGCGCGAGTCATAAAGCACAAATATAAAACGGAGCGAAGTATACACCTCATGCGGAGTTTTGCTTACGCTTTGACGCTCCGTTGCCATGACAACGCTATACTTGCCGGCGGCCAGAATGGCGGGTGGGAGTATCAGGTGTATTGCTTGGTAAATAGCTAGCCTTAGCGCCTTTACACACTGACTGTTTTAGCGACTATAAAATCAAAATTATCTATTAGGTGGAGTGCACTTATCAGCGGTGTATTTTTTAGTGCTCGGGATTTTGATTATTAATTCTGGTTAGTGGAACGGAGTTTTTCTTGTCTTAAGCGTTTAAAACTTTCTTAAAAAACACTATATCTCAACATAGACTTTTATCTTTGGCCAATATTTTAATTCAAAAGAAGCTTCTACAGGAACTGATAAAAACTCAACAAATTTATGAAGATATAATTGATAAATTTGCTGCATTAAAAGATAAAAGGATTGATTTGGTGTATAAAATTTAGGGTAATTTTTAGAAACCTGCGGCAACTCCGATTTTAACGAAATTTGGTATAAGGCGGTTTTCTGGGGCGCTGATCACGAATCTAAAAGATTTTTTGGGAGAAACGTTTCGTTCTTGAGATATTCATTATAAAAGTTCAAATTTAAACTAAGCTTATTTTCACTATATTCTCCCTTCTTTTTGCACACAATTCTTGATTTAAAGCTAAAGTGTCACACAATATTTGATTTTCACCTTTGAAAAACCCTGTTTTTCTACGTTTTTACATTATTTTTGCATTAAATTGCGTGGCTTTTCTTTGATAATGCGGCAACCATACATACACATAGGACTTCATGGCACACTGGGATTAAAATGATTTAAAGTATAGCTATGCAATTTTATGCAAAAATAATGTAAAATACGTAAAAAACGGGGTTTTAAAAGGTTAAAATTAAATATTGTGTACCACTTTAGCTTTATATCAAGAATTGTGTGCAAAAGATGGTGGAATATTGTAAAAATAGGATTAGTTTAAATTTCAAGTCTGATGATGAGTATCTCAAGAACGAAACGTTTCCGCTAAAAAGTGATTCGTGATCAGAGGCCCAAAACCTCCGTATACCAAATTTGGTCAAAATGGGAGTTGCCGTAGGTTTCTAGAAAATCACCAAATTTAGGTAGGTTTAGATATTAAGACTTTTTACTTAGACTTTTGATAGTTGAGTATTTTTAATTTTGCTAAAATGATGAAGGCGCTTTTTTCCCTTCCTGCACTACACCTGTTTTTAGACCCGCAAGCCGCCACTGCCCTGTAAAAAGTTTTTAAAACATTGGGCCATATGAATAAAAAGAAGCAAATGCTTATACTTATAAAATTTAAGGTAAATGCTTTTGCTTATTAGTATAAGCAGATGTTCATGATATAGAAAAATATAGCAAAAGCACTTGCTTATACTTAGAAGCAAAAGCATTTACTTCAAATTCTATAAGTATAAGCATTCGCTTCTATTAATTCATATGGCCCATTGAACAGATTTTACTTTTTGATTAAAACGTCAAACAGTACGAGTTTATAGGACTAAAAGTCAGCGATATACAGGGTGATAACGCTAAAATGTCACTTTTTTAGTAAAAATCATATTTTTAGATTTACAAAGAATAACAAAAATTTGCCAAAACTGTTTGTCACAAATGATAATCTGGATATTTTAAAAATTCTAACATTTAAAAATGTATTTTTTAAAAAGTTGCAGAACAACAAAATTGTTCAAAAAACGTTATATTTACCACTATGTATATAAGTTGTAGGTTTAATACTAAAGCTGCAATGTAGGTAATCAGAAAGACCAATAATTGTGTCCAAATTTGCCGAAAACAGCACTAAAATATTTATTTTAGTCTTTGAGAAAATTAGGTTTAAAATTTTACCTAAAATTAAAATTATTCCGTTCGAATGTCCAGCTGTTTATTTCTAGCGATCAAAACAACGAAAGTATGCTCTAAGTCTGTTTACACTCAACAAATTTAATAGAATGGGTTTACAATGAGCATTCGCTCGTCTGGTGTAAATGAAACTTAAAAGAAGCTTAAGAACTGTTAAAACAGCAAAAAGGCACAGAAACGACCGTCAACGCAAAAAAAAAGTGTTATCTTTTTAATAAACCAATTTGTACATTTTAAAGCTATTTTCAATCCACATCTTTTTTATACCATTTTTTAATAGTATATGAATAAAAAATAAACATTTTTTTTTTAACAAAAATCCATTTTTTTAAACCTCTACATCACTGCAAAAAATATATATTTGAGGATTTTATTATAGGTTGTAGACCATGCAGAACCTTTTATAATAAATACCTTTTTTCTTAAAATTAATATTAAAAAAGTTTTCCATGAGATTTTCCAAGATTTTTTTTCCGTGTGGGACTAAATTTATTTAGGAGGTGGCCCTATGAAATATTTAGCAGTTCATTACTTAAATGCGCAGATTTTTTGAATTTAAAATTTTATCAGAGGTGTTTATTTAGAAATATATTAATATTAATTTTTGTTACGAGGAGCTGAAATTAGCGTTTAAAAATGGGAAGCAGATCAGTGGAATATTTAATAATTCATAACTTTAATGGCCAAAATTATTTAACTATCAACATTTTTAAGAGAGCTTTATTAAGAAATATTTTATTGTAAGAAATTAAATTCGAAGCCATTCGCAAACTATTTTGAAAATTTTTGCTACCACCCCCACGAGCTGAAATTAGCGACTAAAATTAAATGGTGGCCAAGTGGACTATTTAATAATTCATAACTTTAATGCGCAAAAATTGTTGAATAACAAAATTTTTCAGAGGGCTTAATTTAGACATACTTTATTGTAAGAAATTAAAATCGAAGTCAATTGCGAACTATTTTGCAAATGTTTGTTACCACGAGCTGAAATTAGCGACTAAAATTAAAAGGTTTTAGTGGACTATTTAATAGTTCATAACTTTAATGGGAAAAATTTCTTGAGTAGTAAAATTTATCAGACGGCTTCATTTAGACATATTTTATTGTAAGAAATTGAAATCAAAGCAATTCGCGAACTATTTTTCAATTTTTTTTTACCAAGAGCTGAAATTAGCGACTAAAATTAGGAGGTGGCCCGGTGGAATATTTAATTGTTTATAACTTAAATGCAAAAATTTTTTTGACTGTCAAAATTAATCAAATTTATAAATATTTAAAAGTAAAAATTTAAATATAAGCCATTCGCAAATTTTCAAAACTACGAAGCCAAAGCTGCATGGAAAAAATCGAAAGGCGTTGTGTGCGATAAGAGTATAGCTTAAAAAATGTGTTAAATATGTTTATTATTGACGTTCTTAGTATAATTTTTGTAATTATTTTCTGTTATGAAAATCAAAGAGTCCAAAAGTTTTGTAAGTGAATGATAGTAGCTAACAACAGTAACCAAATATGAATCTTGACTACATTGTAGTAGTATTTAAAACGGTAACATGAAGTTCTGCTACAAAAGTATTAAATACTACTGCACATTATTTGCTACAAAAACGGAGCGAGTTTTACTACAATGTGTACCTGAGGCCTATAGTGCTACACATTGTAACTGTGTAAGTTACAATTATGGTGTAAACTTAAGTAGATACGCTGTATATTTTTGGTGTGGGTAATATTTAAAAAAATAGTTTTAAAATTTTAACTATATTAAACTATTATAATAGGGTATAAACAGGCTTGAGTTGTGTTTAACTATGCCTCTAAATCTCCAAAATACCTATCCCAAACTACAATTCCCTTAACAATTTACACACTAATTTTTAGCGCGTAGCCCGCCAAAACACCAAGGGTAATTCTAATTCCATTTATCGCCACCCTAATTACGGGGCACATCTGTAAACAGCAGTGCCCGCCTGTCAGATATTGACATATGGGTCCAGAGCGGGGGTCGTCCCGTTCGCATGCTAATCCCGCGCACACTTGATTAATACTCCAATGTCAATTTGACTGTAACTGATTTTATAAACCCGAAATCACTTAAAGGTCTGCGTGGCACAGGACTATAAGATCATTACATCAGGGACCACTTTATCTAAATTTAGGGGTCATGTAAAGCAGGTTTTTTTTGTACAATGTTTTCCTAATTCCAAAGGAATTAATATGATTTTTAAAATTATGTTCCTAAAAATCGTTAAATTATTTTTTAATTTACATTTTTTTGTTACCTGGTCTAAATATTTTATCTGCTTAAGAGATTCACTTCTCAGCATCAAAATTTTCTCTTGTTATAAAAGAATACTTTTGAAAGAAATGTAAGCAGTGCACTACGCTAAAATTAATGCTTACGAAAAGGACTCCTTATTTTATGTTATTTACCAGACTTGTCTAACCGAAACTTATCAAAGCGGTAGTACTGGGTCTATGGTGAATGAACGTACTAAAATAAAATATAACTGACATGTGGTGGCAGTTTTATAGTGGCGATACGTAATTTTTGTAATTTCCCGTTAAGTATCTAACATTTCAATGTTGCCACTTGACAAAAAAAATGTGTATTGTTTTTATTTGTTTTTCAAAATTAAGCAACAAAAAAATAATTGCTTTGAAATTATAAAAACACACTGCGTAATTTTGTTAAACATATAAAAACAGTACCCATTACTTTTTTTTGTCAAGTTGCACTACTTTTTCTTTATATCAATATATTTATTGGAATAGTCATTTACTTTGAGTTTATTTTGGTCTCTTAATATTTTTAGTACGACGAAAGCTTTTCGTTTAAACAAATAAAAGTCATTTTGATGCATGGCAAAATCGCTAAAATCTGATATGGTGATTTATTTCTAAGTTGGGTTCTTGACTACGTAATAGCTTTGTAAAAGCAACAACTTTATAATGACATTATATTTTTTAGTAATGTAAGTTTTTGGCCTAACTTTAATACAAATTAGTTTAAAACTAATTTTACACACGATTTTAGCGATTTTGCAGTGCATCAAAATGGCTTCTATTTTTTAAACAAATACCCCTCATAAGACGAAAAATATTAAAAGACCAAGTTTACCCTAAAGGTAATAAGTATTTTAAAAATTATATTTATTTGAAGAAAAAGCAGTGGCGTACTATTGTTTTAATTCAATACAAATCGTGTTCGAACGCCAAATGTTATATAATGGTCATAAGAAGTGCACCAAATGTTGTGAAAATATCTAGACTGGTAGGAAAGTTATGATAAAAAAGGGCGTTTTTTTTAATTTTTAAACTCTTGGAAAGAAAGCATTTCGAGAATAATTTTATTTGAAAAATTTCTAATTTTCTTGCATTTTATACTGTGTTTAAAAAAAATACCAACTTAAAAATAATTAGGGTATAGCTTTTTAAAGGCATCCTGATTAAATTTTTAAGTTGCATCGATAAGCATGAGTATAATATTAGATACTCGTGCAATGACAAATTATTTTCGTTTTAAAATATGTACCAAATCTCATAAAACAAATGAGTTTTTAGGTAATATAGTACAGGCCAAATTGGATGTTGAGGTAGAACAAATTAGAGACAAGCTATTTTTTTTTTAATGTGTAGGAAAAAGTCTCTAGATTAACATACTAAAAGTCTATGGTAAATAAAAAATAAAATAAAATTATAAGTCGGGATTAACTAAAGTGAGATATTTTGCTTTTCCAACAAATAAAAAACAAAATTTAACTTATAGTAGCCATTTAAATCCATCCTATTGGTTACAGAAAGTCAGTGATATCTTCAATTAACACTTTAAAAAGGGCATTAGTACAAATAATCTCACAACATTGGCCACTCTTTAGAAAGCACCTATTGCCTATGTTTTAGAAATTCCGTTCATACGCACGTTATTATCACAAATCCGGTTTGAGTAGATTTGAGGATGCTACTTTTTCTTATGTCTTGAACAAATTTACCATTGTCACTTCATCCTTGTATCATCTTCATTCATCAAAGTTGATTTAAATTTTCGGCTTTTTCAGCGCTATTTATTTTTCGTGAACACTGTAGTTTAAAATATGGGGTTAAGAAGTGTCCTTGGTATAAAATGAATTTAAAATTTTTTACCCTTGGAGATTCTTCTTTAAAGACAAGCAGGCTTTTTACTTTTGTTAAACTTTCTATGTATATTTTTTATGAACTTTCCCAAAAATCATTTTTCTTAAAAGCTTTTTGTGTTACAATCATTATAAACTAAATTTTAAAAATACACATCTTGCTTTATGTTTAACAAACACCTCGGAACGCACTTCTTAATAAACTTCCCTCCTATGGTCTTTCAACTAAACTCTGTATTTGGCTCTCTAGTTATCTATCTGATCGTCGTATATCAGTTATTGTGGACGGCCATTTTTCAAGCTTTTACCAAGTAAATGCTGGAGTCCCTCAGGGTTCAGTTCTGGCACCAACATTGTTTCTTCTTCACATCAACGACCTTCTCTCGTCGACAACTAATTCCATTCATAGTTTCGCCGACGATAGTACCCTTCACTCCAGTTTTCAGGTTCCTAAACCCATTACTAAACCTGACTTGGAAAACTTAAATTTAATATTGGATTGGGGCGCTAAAAATCTCATCCATTTTAATGCATCCAAAACACAATCTTATTCCTTGTCGCGAAAAGAGTCATCAAATACTCATCCTCTACTTATGAGCGGCCAAGTTTTACAGAGCGAAGACACCTTTAATCTTGTGGGCGTCACATTTGAAAGTAACCTTAACTGGCATAAACACATTGTATCTATAGCCACGGCAGCTTTAACAAAGCTTGGATTTCTCTTTCGAGCCAAAAAGTATTTTTCCCTTCTAATTTATACACTTTATATGTGTCCCAAATCCGACCTCCCTTGGAATATTGTTCTTATATCTGGGGCATGGCGTCCCCCACAACCCTAAGCATTCTTGATTCTATTCAAAGAAGAGCTATTCGTCTCATTAATGATCCTTTATTTACAGAAGGACTTCCCTCTCTTGCACATCGTCGGGCTGTGGGGATTTATCGCTTTTTATAGGTACTTCCATGGCTTCTACTCTGAAGAATTGTCCAGTATAGTTCCTCCACTTACGGTTCCCAACAGAGAAACTCGTGGTTCCGCGCGTATGCATCCCTATACGGTCCAACTGGACAGGCCCCGAACTTCCCACTTTGTTCGTTCTTTTATCCCTAGAGTTTCTAGGTTGTAGAACCTGCTGCCCGCGGAGGTCTTTCCTTCCCCCAAATCTTTAAGTATTTAAGTCCCGTGTCAACAAACTCCCTTTTACCTCGCTTAAGACACCCACGGTACGTTAGTATTTAGGCTTTTAGCCTTCGTGGTTTGTCCAAAGATAAAAAAAATATGAGATGATGTAATAGTCATATAAAAGCAAAATGGCAGAATGGGGCTTAGACAATAGCGTTTTATCTATCAAGGAAGTCAAGTGGTCATGGATTGTAAAATATTAAGCTTAGAAGTTTGAAACTGGTTTATCACTGCCTTTGAGCTGATTTCCTTAGCTTTAAATATCAGGCTGGCGATTCTCTAATCTCCAAGATCTAGTCCCGCCTCCTATATCCATATATTCTGGTCTAAGAATTCGGATTTTTAAGCGAAGTTACATTAATAAAGCATTTGATATAGTGAAGTAAGATTAAAAAATAGATCCGCTGTCAATACTTGCTTTGCGATTGAGCGTTGGAAGAAGGAGAATAACGGTCGTATTTACCAAGCTCTGACTAACTTTATCCGACTGATAACCTGCTAATGCCAATGCCAAAAAGCATTGGCATTAGCTGCTATCAGTCTAATAAAGTTAGTAAGAGCTTGGTGAATACGACCGTAATAGAGCCACCACAACTTTTTATTTTACTGAAACTAGGCTATGGGACTTATTTTATTTTATAAGATATTTACCCCCTTGGCTTATTTGGTCCCATAGCCAAGAACAACCGTCGGATTTTCCCTCATGAAGATAACTTATGGACTTGATCCATAGGACCATGAGGCACCCCGCAGTTGTGTAGATTCCAAGTTACGGGCTTGGTTCTCCGGTGATCCGCCCGCATTGGCATGAGCTGAGGGGAAACCACCTTATAATATCCTTTATAGCGCGTGAAGTCAGAGGCCAAAAGGTCTAGTCATAAATAGGTAAAACGTTTCCTAGGTCAACGGCTCTTCTGCGGATGTAATCCATTTCTTGAACAGGTATGATGACTTCGCGCCTCACGAGAAATAGTGTAGGTCTGCGGGCTGACGTACAGCTAGTTTGCAACGTTAGAATAGAGCATAGTCGTTCGTTAGAGTCGTAGATCAAATTCGACAAAGCGAGAGACCAAGTTTGGGGGTTATCTTGAGTCTCAGGCTATGCCATAGTGAAACTGATCCACTTCTCTATAAGTACTTCATTTCGATTAAATATTCAAAACATATCAAAATTATAGAAAAAAACGTAGTTTTTCATTTTCCTTATTATCAACTTTTGAATATAGGTATGTTTGGTTAAATCTTAATATTTTGACATAAGGAATCTGTGATTTTTCTGTGTACCATTAACTAGCAGACACCCTGTCCTGCCCCTAACAACCATTAAAATACACTCCTGGAAAAAACCGGACAAAGAAAATTTTGTTAAAGATTAACTTTAAATAACTTTTGGGTTTTTAACCGATTTAAATTATCATTTGGTCCAGCTACCAAGCTTCTTCCATCAAGACTATTATTTAGTATGGAAATTGCAAAAAGTTTCATAGGATAAGGCAGTGATGGCGAACCATTGGCACGCGTGCCCAAGACAAGCGTCTAGAGTTCGACCACTGGCTTCCGTCCGACCATTCAACGAACAATAAAAGTCACGTGATGCATAAAACGTCCTTGAAACCCCAGTATTTTAACCAAACTTTATTGAATTATTATCCAAAGACTACAGTCAAAACCACCGGAAACGGTAATTTAATTGGTTTGAAGTTTGAAATGCCACAGACGGTCCTGCAAAACTATCACATTGTATGGGGGAGTCATGGTTAGTTCTAATTAGCTAAATCTTTTTTTTAATTCTTAATAAAGCTAATTCAAAAAAGATTTAACTAACCAGAACTACCCATGACCACCCCAATGTAACAGTTTTGCATTACCATCTGTAGGGCTTCAAACCAAATAAAGGCGTTTTTTCTTGTTAATACGGTTCAAGACATTTTAAAAACATTTGAAAACCTATTTTTATCTAACTTTTATATTTATATTGCCATTTCAAATGCAGTTTAAACCACTCGGATGAATACGGTTAACACGAAAAAATTACTTAAATTACCGGTTCCGGTGCTTTTACTGTAGTCTGTGGATGATAATTCAGTATTTTTAGATTTGGTTAAAATACTGGACCCACTTTTATATAAAAATAGGTATATTTAAATAATGTGTCCGGTTAAAATCAAACAAAATCTTTTGTAATTCAACTTTTAAGGACGTTTTATACATCACGTGACTTTAAGTGTTCGTTGATTGGTCGGACGGAAAAGCCGGTGACCGATCTCTAGATGCTTGGGTGCCCAAGTTGGCACGCGAGTTAAAAATTTGGGCACGTGAGCATGTTGTAATTCTTTTTTCTTCCTTTAATATAAGTGGAAGTAAAGGGAAACTAGGTGAGTTTTTTGCTGTTCAAAATTTAGACAGGTACCTGAAAATTGAACGGCACGCTATGTTCTGTTTATCAAGTAAAGCGAGTGGTGACTTTTTTTTGCCCTTCAAAATTTAGACTACCTAAAAATTGAACGACACGCTATCTTCTGTTCATCAAGTTAAAAGTAAGTGGGGACCTTTTTTTTGCTCTTCAACATTTTTTTCCCAAATAAAAATATTTATTGCACGACAACGACATCATTTTACATTTTTGTACAAAAATGGCACGTTCACACAAAAGGTTCGCCATCACTGGAATAAGGTGTTATACAGGGAAAAGACAAGGTTTGCATATTGACCAAAACTTTCGAACACACTGTGAAAGAATTTACCGTCACAATTTTTTACTAGTGTATTGGATTTTGTGTATTTAAGTACGGGGTAGTTGGCTGTGACGCAGAATTTTGTTGTCAAGGCCAACTAGAAGCAAAACTAAGCCATATTTAAAAGCATTGTTATAAAAGATAAATATTAAATTATTAATATTTTGAAAACTATAATTTTTTGAAATAGACATCCTTAAACAAAATTATCCTTATTTTTTATGCTTAATAGGATAGGGAAAAAAGATAGGGATTTCCATTTTTTAAAAAAATTCTGTTAAGGTTTTTGTCGTGATGATTTTTGACCACGCTGTATTTATTAATTGTAAAAATATGAATACAGTCTACTAAAGAAGTTCTTTTTACAAGGAACCCAACTCCAACTCAAATTAAAGGCTTTTATTTAAAAGAAATTGATGGTTATGTTATGTTATAGGTTGCAAACATCATTTTTGACACAAAATTTAAACTACCTAAGTCAAAAACGGTTGGACTTTGGTATAGAATATTATACATAAATTATGTCTAGAATTTTAGGAAAAATCTAAAAATAAATAATATATAGGGTGTTCCATTAAAAATAAGGAAGTTGACATTAACTTCCGGTATAACCGGAAGTGGTAAAGCTGTCAAAATATTTTAGTTGCATGTCCCCCATTGACTTTATATAGTTACCAAATTTTCAAAATGTTCCAAAGCTTACTTTTTGAGAAATCGATCGCGGAAGTTCCCGGTGGGACACCCTGTATATTATGTCTTATTTTTTGAACTGCCGGGTATTAAAATTTTAAGAAAATAAACTTAAATTAAATTTAATACCAATTTACACATCTTTATAAATTTATTAAGCAGTTTCTAGTTGTTAAAGGACATTTTTTGACGCACAAAAAAACCACCAGTGTCGCTGTAAGGAATTCACCGTAAATATATTGTGTAAAAAGTGGTACGGCATTGAATTTTTCTATAATAAAAATATTTTTTTATTCTTTACAAAAAGTTCTGCATGGTTTAAAACCTAAAATTCAATCATCAGATATTAATTTTTTGCAGCGGTATACGAGGTATGTAAAAAATATAAATTTTTCTCAAGAGGAAAGTTACCTTATTTTTCATAATATTGAAAATTTTTATACAGAAAATATGTTTAGGAATAAAAATAGAATTCAAATATGCAAACTTGTTCATTTTCAAGTTAAACTTTTTTTAAATTTTTATGCGTCAAGAGTCAAAAGGTATGTTTTTACATACAGTGCAAACTTATTTCGAAATTTAATATGTAAAGAAAGCTTCAGAACTGTCAAAACAGCGAAAAGTCACAGAAACGTTCGTTATCGCAGAAAAAAATTAAAAAATAATTTTTTTCTTTAAAATAAACCAATGTGTACATTTAAAAGGTATATTTATTCTTAAACATATTTTTCTTATACAAATTTTTGATCTTATGAAAAATAAGCGTACTTTTCTCCTGAGCGAAATTCAAATTTTTTGACATATCACGTATACCGCTGCAAAAAATTAATATCTGATGATTGCATTTTTGTTTTTTTACCATGCAGAACTTTTTATGAAAAAACCTTTTTTCGTTAAATTAATAATAAAAAGTTTTCCATATGATGCAAACTTAAGTAGACACGGCATTATAAAAGTATTCCAAAAAAATATCGAAATTGGATTTGTATTTTTATTATAAAAAAATATTTTCCCTAATTTTAACACTCTGTTACTAGAAAAGTATGACGGTTAAAACGTATATTAATACAATTTTTTTTTTTTTTTGATTATCAATGAATAATTACCCCTAAGTTTGTGGGTAAAGTTTTTGGACACCATGTATTATATCCTTTAAAACAGACATACGATTAATACCATTGGTAGGGGAGCCCAAGAGGGAGATTTACTACAGCGCGGCAGATTAATATACCGGAGGATACCTTGTACCCGTTTAAGAACCTTCACCAAATATGAAGCCCGTATACAAGGCCGATCATAAAAACAAAAATATATACATCAGAAATTTTCGAGCGCGTCAGATTAAGATAGGGTGGTTAAATTAGCGAGATTAATATACCGGAGGATACCTTGTACCCGTTTAAGTACCTCCACCAAATATGAACCCCGTATACAGGGCCGATCGTAAAAATTAATATATCCATCAGAAATTTTCGAGCGCGTCAGATTAAAATAGAGTGATTAAATTACCGAGATTAATATACTATACCGGAGGATACCTTGTACCCGTTTAAGTCCCTCCACCAAATATGAACCCCATATACAGGCCCGATCGTAAAAAATAATATATCCATCAGAAATTTTCGAGCGCGTCAGATTAAAATAGAGTAATTAAATAAAAACAGCGTTTATTTCACTAATCTGACAATTTAAGAGTAACGTAAAGGAAGCGGAGAGAGTTTGTAAAAAGTAAAGTTGTAAAAAAAACGTTATCATGACATTCTCGAGTATGTCTACTTTTTTTTATTTTAAAGAAAATAATTTAAGGATAACTAAAGATATATAATCCGGTACGATCTAAACGATTTTTATAAGCTGAAATAACACCACTATTTTTTTGACATATGTAGATATTTAAAAATCTATAGCCGCTTCCCCCACCGATACCGATGTATACTTTATAGGTATAATTTTTTTTCTCATCATCTAAGCGTTGAAATCCAATAGGTCTCTATGACGATCAACTAAATCCCCATTTAGCAACGTGGGCTCTCCTACTACATGTAATTGAGTTTATATAAAATTTTCTACATATTTTAAACCTTACCTGTAGGGTGCATATTATGTTCTGGTGATCTCGACTGATGAATGCTTATCATTGACGAAGGTTGTGCTATTGTGTCCATCATTAACTATTTCACAAAACTATTTAAATAAAACCACTAACCACTAAAAATATTTTCAAACCCAAAAAAAATCAGTAGACAGGTGTAACAGGTACAACTAAATTTTCCACAGGAGTTGCAAGATGTTGATCACGACGGTTGGATGTTGAAAATGATCCAGATATATCTCGGGGTTGCGTTAGGTGGTGAACGTCAGACGGGGCGGGATCAGACCTCGCTACCCTGTATTTAACTTCTGTTGTGGCGTGCGCGGCTGCGCCTCCTTTCCCTCTGCTTCCCCAAAGCGCCCCAGCTATTGTCAACCCCCTTTTAACCTGGCCGGCGATCGCAGTTGCGTTAGAATGTTCTCTTTTTGATTTAATGGTGTTCCGAGGCGCTTTGCTATCCTATTTATATTCATGGGGTTTTTAAGTAACTTTTCCCCTTTTCTTTTGCTTTGGAGTTAAAATTTAGTTAAAAATGTTAGTAGATATTTGTATTTTTTAGCTTCTAGAACCTATTAATTGATTTTTTAAATTTAGTATATAAGGGTTTCCTAGTATAACAGTAAATTTATACAAAAAAAATATAACACTTTACTAGAAAATTTGTTTTTGTTTTTTATCACCGTGGGAGTAAAAACCGTGCAATTATTTATTTATTATTCCTTTAAAAATAGTTTTTGTGTTATTTCTAGGTTCAGCACGATTTCTGGAGTTAAGGCTTAAAAAAAGACAAAGAGGTGCAAAACATACAAGTCGGCCAGCCGCGATTGCTGTACCAATGCCATTAAAAAGTCGCCGCTTTCGGCTGCCGACTCGGTAAATAATTCATACAGCAGTTGGTAATAGTTCTGAGATTACTTAAAAATTACAAACGTTAATGAATACATTGTCAAAGTAAACATTTTAGTAACTTTATTAGTGGCAACAAAATGAAGCCGCGGTAAGTCGTTACATTTTTTTTCTTTCAATAATTAAAGGTTTTTTTAAACAGCCAATGTCAAGTGTTAAATATGGTCAGTATATAAAAAAACTTTATTAAACCTTAGTAAATATGGCTGCTTTTTGTGCATTTAGAGATATATTTGAAAGTTCTATAAGCATTAGTTTTCTTGTAAATAAGGGAAGAAAACTTGACAATGGCACTACGTTAGAAATAACATTGGTCGTTTTTGCAAAAAACCCTGTAATTGTAAATAGTTGCCTTACTTGGAAACTCAACATGGTTATGGACTAAGACGTAAGCATCAAATTACTCTTTGTTTTGACTCAGTTGTCCTAAAAGTGACAATTTAATATTTAGAAAATTACACTCACCCATTTGTCTACTCGACAATTATCGCTTGATTACAAGGATAATTGCATAGTAGAAATTGAAAATTGCACTGTCATGTTTTTAATTGTTGAATTTGACAACCACATCCTGACAAAATTGTTTCACTTTCTTCAAATATTTTTCTTCCTAAATTACACTTGTGCATTAAAATAATTATATAAGTACTTAATATTAGCTTTCAAGTGTATTGCCTTTTAAAAACTACTCTCGTTCATTTTCACATTTTGGCGCATCTTTCGCCAAAATATGAAAATAAACTCCAGTAATTTTTAGGCAATACGCTTCCAAGCAAAATTATTGATAATTTTGATGCACTTGTGTAATTACCCCCGATAATGGGCCTATTTTTTATGACAGTGACAGCCATAAATGATAAATCATAGAATTTTTTTATTTAATTTGTATTGTTAAAAATATCTGCATACACCGAAACTTACAAGACAGTGATCAAAGTTTAAATAAATCTTAGCATATACGAGGTAGCGACAAATTAACGGATATGACAAATAGGAAATCTTACTTTATTTTAGAACAAAAAAATCTGTATATTATTTGGAAATGTTATATTTTTAAAGCAGAACCGCCTATTAAAAAAATAAAAAAATAGGTTTTTCCCAACAAGTGCGCAAAGTGATACTTTCCCGCACGCAAAAGCACTTAAACAAACATCGCATAGCGGAGTTTGGATATGCTTTACGATTTCTACGAGTGTCTTAGAAGAAAAGTAGAAAATTAATATATGTAATTAAACTTTTTATTTTAACATAAATACAAATTTTATAATCCAACAATAGGGTATTCGGACTAAATGCTTTATTTAGGTTAAAGAATATGCTTAAAATATCTTCTTCCAATTTTCAAATAAAAAATATTGTTTTTCTTACTTCTCCTTTGACTTTGAGGGCACAAACTCTGAGTTTGCCAGACTTGCGACTTCTTAAGTATTATCTAAAAGTTTTTGCTTTATTAAAAAAAAATAACTTTCTTAAATTTTCTGCTATGTGGATGCTTTTTTGACGTTAGAAAATGTTTGTTATTTGTTGTTAAAGCAACAACAAATAAATAAAAGGTAAAATTTACAAATGCTCTTTTTATCGTCTAGAACTCGTATTTGAATATATTTTGTAGGAATTAGCACCTTCTATCATGTGGATAATTAGAATTAATTAAATGCTTCTTTTACTAAAAATAGAAAACTGTATGTTTCTTGAAGCTTTAGTTTTTATAGATTATTTTATTTCATAAAGCGGTACTTATCACAAACTTAAAATCAGTGCGCAAAATCGCAAAGTACCCTTTATATACACTGTGTGCAAAAAGTCCTGGAACCCCTTAATAATTCGCAAATGCGCTCATTTATCGAAAAGTCTTCCAAATAAAGTTTATAGATATATTTTAGATCTATTTTATAAAAATATGTTTACATGTACAGGGGGCATCACAATGAAGATATAGACACAAGTTACCTTTTTTTAAATGGAATGGTGTATATTTTATTGGATTTTTGAATTGTCCACAAAATTTTAACATAACTTTGTGTAACATATGCTATACCTAAACTCACTAGTTTAAAAGATACAAGGGTTTACAAAAATTTAATGTAAATATTTATTAACTTTTAAAATATGAAAACACTTATTAATAAAAACAGAATTGACACAAAAATAACTTGTAAAAACTTAACCTATTTAATTAAATTTTGGAAGTGACGTCCTTGAACGGCTTGACAATAAAAAGCATTTGTAACATTTTGTAGCATATTCGGAGTAATGTTTTCACATTCCCTTCTTATTCTTCCTTTTAGTTCATCGATATTTTCTGGTCTTGTCAAATAAACCCTATTTTTTAAATGTCCCCAAAGAAAGTAGACTGAGGCGTAAGGTCGGGGCTTCTTGCTGGCCACTCAATTTCGCCCCTTCTGCCGATCCATCACTTATACATGTCATACATACTCAAAAATGTTACTATGTAAATGTAACTAGGTAAATATTGTAACAGGTGAAAATAAAAATATCTATAAAATACTTTTTAAACCCTTGTATCTTTTAAACTAGTGAGTTTAGGTATAGCATATGTTTCACAAAGTCATGCTAAAATTGTGTGGAGAATTCAAAAATCCAATAAAATATACACCATTCCATTTAAAAAAGGTAACTTGTGTCTATATCTTCGGTGTGATGCCCCCTGTACATATAAACATATTTTTATAAAATAGATCTAAAATATATCTATAAAGTTTATTTGGAAGACTTTTCGATAAATGAGCGCATTTGCGAATTATTAAGGGGTTCCGGGACTTTTGCACACAGTGTATATAGAATCGAACTAACTGTCTTAATATTCCTTTTTGCCCTTAAACTTTAAAAAAACGTCAAAGTTTTGTTATTCTTTAAGCATTTAGGTACATTTGGATCACTTTAAAAATCAAACTTTAATAAATTTTGGCTTTTTTTGGTGTTTATTTAGGCAATTTTTTTATCAGATTTTACATCGTCTTAACCTCCTTTATTTCTACGTTTTTTTTTTCAATGTTTATAAATAAAACTTTATTAGGATTATTGTTAACAGAAAAAGTGCTAGAAGTTTAAAAAATTATTTAAGGATTAGGTACTCTAAAAACAAAACGAAGACATAAAAATAAATTTGAAAATCTGTAAACATAACTTTTAATTGTAAACAAGTTTTTAAATATATATATATAATAAGTTCTGAACGACTATGCTGCACAAAAATTTTTTAATGCTGATATATCGACCAAGGAAATAAAATGATTTTTAGGAGTACTTTTGGTGAGTGGCTACATTCATCCTTACAGGCATATGTATATTAAGAAAATCGAGACGATCCTATAATAAGACTTTTTGATGTTATTTCGCGAGATGTTTTAAAAACTACCACACACAATAAAAAATATGTTTGTATACCTATATTTAACTCATACTCTGTATTAAAAAATTACAGGGCCAACCTGTTAATCTTCAATAAACAGAATATATTGAAAATTAAAGTTAAATCTTGTTTAATTATTTATTATTTTATAGGTTTTCATATAGTGTTGACCGAACATAATAAAAAAAAGTGTTAGTAATATCTGTGTTACTTTTAATTAAGATTAAAAAAAAACTAAATAATAATAAGGGTAGCTAAATATGGAACCCCAAATATGGAATACTATAAACAGTAGACTAGGCCAAAAAATCGACTTTTTTAATGTATCGAAAATGTTGTTTAGGGTGACAAAAAGAAAATATCGTGAAGATTTAAGCCATTATTATTCATATTTAGAGGTCCCTCTCCTCCAATTTAGTAAGTATAGTAGTATTTTTAAAGACCTTAAAAAGTTATGTGAAAGCGATAAAACAAAATGTTGCTACATGGACAAAAGGGCTTGATCCACTGGTATGTTACCACTTCTACTCGCAAATGGACATTAAAAAAAAAGAGAAAAACCCCTTAGCTGCGTATTATAATTTCTAAATCTCTAAATTGTTGACTAATTCGCTTTAACTAAATCATTTCCCATAGTTTGTCTACAAGCAAAACGTATTAGCCTAATTGTAGCTAAATTAGATTTCCTTTGCAACGAGATAAATACAGTATTTTGGAAAAAGTCCCGTAAGTCCAGTCCTGTCTAAACCAACTTAACCAATTTTGGCAATCCTAGAGAAAACATATCTACCTACTAGCCCTTAAAAAATAAAAAGGAAAAGTTATTATTAGTTAAAATGTGTGCAAGTTTAATTTGGCCCACCCTATATTATGTTTGGTCACTTGCCTCTATATATTCTTATATTCGTTAATATGCACTTACTTCATATACTTACCTACGGTACAATTATTTGAAATTCCCTAATAACGCGCAATGCTAAGAAAACGTACATTTTAGGTACACTTTAGGTCCCAACGTTCAAGACTAAAAGAAAGCGTTTACAAAACGTTTTATATAAACGTGTTAAAAACGTTTCTCTAGAACCTACATGAAACGTTTAAATTGATCGTATTCTGAACCTAAAATAATCATAAAATGAAATAAATAAAAAAGTATCAAATAGTTATTTTTACTCATTAAAAATTCCTTGATTGTACTTTTGGGGATAAGTGTAACCTTTTTATCGCATAACTCTAAGGTCGGGTTTATAAATCAAAATTTAAGTTTAGTATTGGTATAAGCATTAGTCACAAGATTCAAGAACATTCATTTAAATTAAAGTGTTTATAAATCAAATTTAGTTTTTTGGTCCTTAAAACTAAAATGGGAAAAAATATTAATTGCTTGTGTGCCATAAAAAGGTTAAAACCGGTAACTCCTTTTTTATTCAAGTTTCATTGCTTATTTTTTTTTAATGTGGCTATAATAATTGCCACCAAAAATTTCAAAATTTAAGTCAGGGTAATACTATTACTAATACTAGAATTAAATTCTGTTTTGTTTGTTCTTTGGAAAAAAATCGAAAAGCATTATTACGCACCCTGAAATAATCACCTGAATGACATAAATGACATTTTATCATTTTTGGTGTTAGTTAGTGTGGCAATTTTACAACTTGTAAACATGCATGCAAAAAGGGAAAAAATAGTGAACTTAGGTTAGTTTTGGTTATCAAGTCTGATGATGAATATCTCGAGAACGAAGTGGGTCCAAAAAAAATTCTTTCAGATTCGTAATCAGCGCCCCAAAAAAACCCTTATACCAAATATCATTAAAATCGGCGTTTCGTCCGGTTTGTAAATAATTACCAAATTTAGCAATATTATGACAACGTTTTTAGATGTCCCAAGAAAACTTTAAAAGCTTGTTCCTAGAATGTGTTTTGAGAAATCTAAAATAAAAAGTTTTCATATGGTTCAACATTTATAACGGTTACTATGTGATTTAAAACAAAATTTAATAAGACTTGTGGATTTTATTACAAAGTAAAAATAAAATTTCTTTTTCTTAATATGTTTCTCACCAATTCTCAAATGAGAAAAAATGTAAAAAAGCTCGTAAAAAGCAATTAAATAACATAATAAATTGTGCAAAGATTTCTTACACGTTTTTATTAAGCGATGATTTTTCTTTTTTTTAAATTTGACCCATGTAATGTAAAATAAAAAGTTAGCATCTCAAAAAGTATTTACTCAAGCAACATATATACATCAAAAGTTTCGGACCTAATAAAACAGTTTTGAAAACTACGTTAACATTGCCAGACATTAATTTTCTAATTAAATTAAGTATATACAAAACTGTAGCCTTGTACCTTGCAGATTGGTTCAGGTGTCCGCCAGCTCTTAGACTATTAGTCAGATCTACGAATGGTTCTCGGCAATTTCTAAACGTAATCAGGTAAGTTACATAACTATTTACAATATTTCGGTAATAAACCTTCTTTTTATTCCCACAAACCCCTTAATGTGCGGTGGGGTCACTCTTCTGCGGGGGTAAAAGGCGTGGCGCACCCCGTGAAAGAGCACGGTGGCAGGCCAATGGGATTAGCGTGGCGCAGCCAGCGGCGCGGCTGCTCCGGCAACCACCAGCTCACAAGTCAACGTTCGCTAGAATGTGACCGGGTGGCCGCGACCGGGCTGACACGAATAGAGATGAAAGAATAAACCGGAGAACGAGCGTCTTACGGAGCATATAGAGCGATGAGGGTGGAAAAACTATTAGGAAAAGGTCCTACATAACTCTAAACGGATTTGTGCAATATATCTTATGGTTGTGTCAAATAAATATGATAATCCAATTATAAGATAAATATTTTTAAAGTATAAAAAGCTGGAGCATCTTTTTTTTTTGTTAAAGCTTTCAGACGAAAAAATTTTTACCGCTAACTTAACTTAAAGACATATCTATTATTTCGTGTTGTAAATATGAGTAACGAGCGGACTTTAGCGGCGAAGACAATGCTGTAACTAACGAGTGAAATAGTTATCTTAAACTTTTTTCAAAATTATTTCTAAAAGTTATTTTTTTGTAAAGAGGTTTATTATTTCTAGCAAGAATAATGCATAAAGTTGCGAAAGGAAGAGTTCCATGAGTAAATAAAAGACATTTTATGCATGCACACTAACCGCGTTTCTACATTAGCGGGAGCCGGGAAGTCCGCGATGGACTGACGATATCGAAGTGTATGGAGTATTATGAGACAGTTCACACGTTAAGAATCCGAAAAGTCGGCAAACTTAAAGGCTCTATATATTTTTGTATCACTCTGTCCGGCGAGTCTGGCTTAGTGTGAAACGGGTAACGGGTAATTTATTTCCAAACAGTTTTTCTTTTTTTCGGTACTCAAGCAAAATTTCAATATACATGTAGAAAAAAATTCCACCAAGTTTAAGCTTTTAATATTAATTTTTGGTAGGTACTTACCATTTAAATTGGATACGAAGTTTTCCCATCTAAAATGCATGTAAAAATGTTTTTTTTTCTAGTGCCTAGTCACTTTTACTATACCATGTGTCAAGCAATTTATTAAACAAGCCATAACTCCTATTAAACATATCAAAATAATACTTGGTATAGGTAAATGGTATAAGAAGAGGAGAGTTTTCGCATATTTTTACTTTTAAGTCACTTCTGGTTTAACCGGAAATGGCTCTCATTATGAATTTTTAAGTTAAACACCCTGTATATTTGGATTATATTGGATAGGCGATTTAAAATAAGGAGCACCAGTGCTGTAGTTCTGTCAATCAGCTGATGAAAATGGGTTCTAGATCACAAATTATGAAAATATTTACCATATTTACAGAAATACATGATTTTAAATTTATGTCTCGGCTAGAAGCAAGCAGTTTTGAAAACAAGAAACATTAAATTTTAGACAACATATAAGGCATCCTAGCCTAATAACATTATTAACACTTTGACTCCCGCCGTGCAATATATAGCACATTATTATTCTACCCTAAGAGACCGCGTGCAATATATTGCACGGTCAATCTAATGTATTTTAACGTTATCAAAAGATCGTTCGGTCTGCTTGGAGATTTTGGTTTATTCGTTTTTTCTAAAGAAACAACTCAAATTTATTTTTTGATCTAGCTAATGGTTGAAGGCATATTATGTAGATGGCGCCAAGGTATACTTAAACATTTGGCCAGCTATAAGAAGAAGCGGGAATGCATCATTTGGAGTGATCCACGCATTTAGACTTGTATTTTAGTAAGCTAGTAGGTTTTGGCTGTGTTTTTTTTGTGGGTGCTATGAATGGTGATGGTGAACCTGAGACGAGGAAAACACAATGATAGAAATACTTTTAGTATAATATACGAGTTTATGGGTCCTATTTGATATTATGCTCTTTGCAGTTTGGTTACCAGCACCCGTATTATGTAACTCGATAGGGAAGAAATTTGCCCATGTTTTTTTCTTAATATTTTAAACAAAAAACACATAAAATTTCTCTAAATTAAAGCCTCTTGATTTTTTTTCAAATGCCTTAGTTATCTTTATGTGGTTTCTAGTAAAGTTTCTTCCGTGAATAGGCGGGAGTCAAAGTGTTAAAACGAAGAGTAGTTACCAGCTATCGTTCCGCGTAATTTTATATAAAGTCATAAAACGTAAGTTCTTAAATATTTTCACTTAAACTGCAGGCATAACAAATCCGACTTTGCACCTTTTACTTTATGGCAGAATTTTTTACGGAATCCATGATGACAACCACCAAAACACTTAGCACAAATTGTAGACTATGTCTTCTTGTATTTTTACTGCATTTTTTAATAAATTATAAAAATTATTTAAAAACACGATATTAACAGCCACAACATGTTAATCTATTGTTCGTCTATTCCAGTTCAAAATTATGCCGTTGATGGCTTTTTAACAACGTTGCCACCTTAATTTTAAAAGCCAATTTCTAAGACAATTCTGAATCAGAATGTGACACTCGAAAGTTTTTTGGCCTACTTGATTCTTTAATAGCCATTTTTAATATTGCATCTAGGTGGCAATGATTGGATGCAAATTAATCTAATATATATTCGCAAAGTTTTAGTAACAGATATAAAAGATAAAGGAATAAAAAGGTCAATTGACATTTTCGCGCTTAACTATTATTTTTCAAATGGCAAGACAAGCCCTTAAAAAAAAGGATTTTTTGACGAATCTAACGAAATCAATTTATTTTCAATGAAATAAATAATAACAACATAAATAAAGGATCATGGCCCTCTAGACACAATATTACAAATAGCGCTCAAAAAATCAGTTGGCGTAAAAACTTTAAAAAATGTCAAATTTCTATTTGGAAAGGTCATAGGAATCTAAAAATATTAAGATATACAGGATTTTCCATTTAAAATTTAAAAACTGGAGTCATTACCGGTTAAACCGAAAGAAACCGGAAACTAAGAAATATACAAAAAGTCTTCTCTGTCCATACCAGTTACCAATACCAACTCTTATCCCAATGTCTAATACTAAATATTTATAGGAGTTATGGCTTCTCTAATAGATCCATTGACACCCGGCATTGTAAATCTTTTCGATGGACCTTACGACATATTTCACGTTCTTTGAAATGGCTTTAGTGCTTTTTTTTATGTAACTTGTACTGGTTCGCCGCCCCGGTAGGAGTCGTCAAAATACGGTTTTTAAAATAAATTGTTATTTTTATAATTTTTTGACCAAACCGCGAAAAAAACAAAGAAAAAAGCGCATAATTTGATAAATTTACGACTTAAAACGTATGAAAATTATAATTATGCTATTTACTGTTTTGTTGATTATTTACATATTTTCTTACAATAAAAATTTTTTAGAGTATACAAATAAATACTAAAGCAAATTCAAAGAGCGTGAAATTTGCAGGAAGGTCAATCAAAACGATTTATGATATAATAAAAAGTGGCTAAGCATTACAAATTTGAAACCAGAACCAAAAATGTATGGACATTTTAAGTGGAAAACTATAAATTTAATTGGTAAGTACTTAAAATTATTATTAAGAGCTCAAACCTGGTGGGATCTTTTTTCTACATGTAAGTATGTTAATATTATATACAGTGCTGGTCTAAAGTCAGGGCCCTCCTTCCTAACTTTTGAATTGTTTGGTAATTTTTATGTAAATTTGAAAACTTTACTTAGGCAACATAAACCAAATTTAAGAGAAGAAATGACAGATATAAATATCAAAATGACAGCTGAGGGCCATTATCGAAAGAAAATTTAAATGAAAATGGGGGTCTTGTGGCACATCATTTTGAAGCTCCAATTCAAACTTTAAACGCGTTTTTCTCAAAACTTTAATTTGAAATTGGCAGGCACGATAACTTAAATAGTTTTTGACCGATCTTTCACACATATTTTTAACAATAGTACTTTCTATGTAAACCTCCAAATTCCCGACATTTTTCTGAAAATATATATTTTTTTAAGCCAAAACGATGAAAAAATTAAGCTAAAAAGTCATTTAATTTTTTTCAAGCATTGTATTCCTTGGATTTTTTTACTTTTTTAGGTTTACCGATAAATTATGACATTAATAAATACAAAACTATTTAGTTTTTAATTTTCAAGTCACTAGAACCGATGCTGAAGTGTCCGCCGATTAAGAGGTTTCTCTCCGACCTTCCTAGAAAAAATTTAGCGCACAATCGCCATTTTAATCAATTAAAATGAAAATAATATACACTATATTATTTTAATATCGGAGTAAACTACATACCAATTTTTAAAAATATATAATGACTATTTCATTAATAAAAAAATATATGAAAATCAATGAAAATTTAAGCATTTTCAGGTATCTCCCCAATACAATTTTTTTCAAAAACGTTTTTAAATTTATTAAATTTATTTTAAGTGATACAATTGCTCTGTTTAAAATAAACTTACGAGAAAATTTGACGGGGAATGCTACGATACTCAGTATATGGAAATGAATTACGTGATTTACTATACTACCCAAAAAAAACATTTTATTATGACGACGAGGGTGACAATTTTATGCACTTTTGCTTGCTGTTACCTGTTACAACCACAATGATTTGAACTTCTTAAAAGTCGGTCGTTTGTACCCGTTAATAATGTTTTAAAATTTTCCATTATTTTCCAAAATGGCTATAAGAATAATTAATTACAAGTATTAAGAAGGTATATTTATTTATAGTAATTTAGATATTTTTAATAATTTAAATTTAAATATATTAAAATTTTGGCATTAAATTAAAACTACATTAGAATTTGCAATTTCCATTGCAATTCCAAATGTCACTTTAATTATTCCATTAAATTCAGTTACAGTTACGTGGTCAACGTTTAATTATTTATAATATGATGCATTTCCACAGAGGTGGCGTTATCTATATTTAGAATAAATATAAAGCACTTTAATATTTAAAAATATATTGTAGGGTAATGGTACGCACACATTGTGGGTGTAAAACGGACAACCCTCAACCCTGTCAATGCAGCACGACTGTAACGTTCTACTGAACTAGTGTGACCATTATTTGGATCCATAGCCTAATACCAAAAGATAGTGTGGAACAAGTTTTTATTTTCTAAGAATTTTTATAAATATTAAACCACAACAAATAAGGCGGTAAGTCAAATTTTTTTATTTTATTTCCTTTTATATTTTTATTTTTACAAATAAGTGTTTAAAAATGAAGGTTTTTGTATTAATTGCAATTGACATTAAACAAGTTGTTTTGAGGAAAATTAATTTTAAGATGTAAATCACGAAGGGGGATGGGTGCGCACATATGCGTAGCTTTACTCCGCACACATATTAATGGTATTTTTTTAGATTTCTAGAAATTATAGCAAAGGCCACAGTAATTTTTTATTCATTCAGAGATCTTTAAAAAGTATTAAATTAAATTAAAAAAGATGAAATTATGGAAGCAAGGTACCTGAATTCATACTTTGAAAGAAAAACTTATAAAAATTAAACACGTTTGTTGCAGTGTCTAGTATTTAACGATAAAAAAGAAAATAAGCTAAAAGTTTTGTTTTGCTGCTAGCTAAATTATTTTTTACTTTAACACCAAATGGGCTTACATGCCTAGCTTTTCGGTACGCTGCAGAAAGGAACATTTGTCATAAGTTTAGTAGGTATAATGGAAAAGTTGGAAAGAGTCTATATATACAAATTATACAAAAAACCCTTAAATAAACCTTTGAGGGCCTGAAGAAACGATTAACACACAAGTCAATATTTTTTAATAGGCGCATAATTACCCATCCCATACGCACTCGCACAGTTACCCCATAGGCATAGGTTGGGAAATCGTGGGCAAATACATTTTTTTCCTTTTTTTACCAAAACTAATTATCTGTTTATTTTTTTATCTTTTTGTTGTGTATATACAAAGTAAAATAATTACTGTATCTTACTGTTTTTTTTAATATTAGCCTCAATTTTTTGGTTTGGTGGGAATTACAATTCTTGCTTAAGTGCGCACCATTTTTCCCCACTCTCCCTTAAAATGTTGCAAAAGTCAGCTATCGTTGATATTTTCTTTAAAATTATTTTTTAATTATTTTTAAAACAACAAGTATTTTTTGTTGGTTGTTGGCTCAACTAGCTATAACATGTAGGGAAGGGGAGCCCCGCTCACTTAAGCAAATTTGAATATTATGAAGTTGTTGTCAGTAACATTATAAACTACTCGTTAAAACAGCGTTAATTGGGTGCAACTATTGTTTATATTCAAAAAGGCTTAAATTTTGAATAATTTAACATTCTCAGTAAAAACTTAACGTCCTTTGGGTTGGATAACGCCGCCCACCTAAGGTGGTCAAGGCCTCCCACCAATTTAGATATTTCTTACAGCTTTATAGTTTGTAACCTTATATTTATTAAGTCCTAAACATTTAACTTTTTCTAAATAAAGAAAATATAGGAATTAAACTAAAAGGTTAAGCCCATCATAAAAAAAATATATATTTTATTAAAAAAGATATTGATAAACTAAATTTTTGCTATTACTAACGAAGTTTAAAATATCTACACAGCTAAATCGTGAATATATGATCTGGTGCCACCTTGGCTGGTCTTACCTGATAACGCAATTTTTTCTTTAAAACTGCAATTTTCTTGCAACATAGAAATCTTATAAAACATTTTATTTAATAAATAATTAATCACCTACGTTTTAAAATTATTATAGTTATGTAAATTAATACTTATGCATCGTACTAACGTTTAAATTTTCACAGAAGAAAAATACATCAACCTTCATCCAAAACGTTTTTTGACGACTGAAGGATTAAAAGCGGTTTCGCGCAGCTAAATAAGCATTTTAGCCTTAATGTTTTTATTGAGAGAGATAGCGATATATTAAGGAAAAAGTGGGATTTTAATTTTACAAAATACAAAATATTAAGTTTCCACATTAAAAGTATTAAAAATAGAAAATTAATTGTAATTTTACAAAATACAAAATATTAAGTTTCCACATTAAAAGCATTAAAAATAGAAAATTAATTGTAAAGTATTAATAGTTATTTATGTAACAAGTGCATAAAGTGATACTTTATGAATGGGAAGTTTGACAGCACGAGCCGTTTGGCGAGTGCGGCCATCCCATTAGTAAAAAAAGACACTTTATGCATGTGCTACATTCTATATTTTTTCTACGACAGTATACAAATTTTCCAAATTAGCAGTTTATACAAGTTTTATTTTTATTTAAACTTATTAATTTTAATTTTTGCAGCACAGACATTATTTTGCAACAAAAAATCACAGACCAACTTATTTTTTAAACGATAATTATCCTCTTTTAAACTATGTGGTTATGATTTAATTTTAAAAAATTGTATGTACTTACATTTTGCAGAAATAATACTAAAAAAATATAAATACTTTTTCAATTTCTTAGTCATCCAAATTTATTATTACCATTAATTTTTAAAAATTTCTATTAAATTTATTCGTCCATTCAAACTTTTAAAGTTTAATGCTACTGACACATGAACTAAAAGAAATAATAACGAAATCAAAGGTAACTTGACCATTTAGTTCAGTTGATGTCGCGTTTACTGTTACATTGCATAAATTGATATTTAAGTTTATTGTAATGGGCCTGAAAAACAAAACACTCATTTAAAGTGTGAAAAAAGATTCAAAGTGTTAAAAACAGTTACTTTTTTAACACTTTATGTAGTGTACTAGAATGGAGTACTTTATCCTTATGTTACCAATTAAGAAAACTGCATTTTTTTAACGGTCGTGGAAAAAAAGTATTTATTTGCTATTTAAGAGTAGTTTATTACAATTATTCACAAAAGATGATATCAAGTTAATGTCCTCCGTGGCTCGTGTGGCATGACATAATCCGTTTTCCGAAAATTTTTACCACTTCGTGGCACAAATCAGGTTCTATGTTTGTATTTTTTGTCTGATCACCTGAATTAGATTCGCAATGGTGTTTGAGTTATTTTCGTGAGCTTTGCTTTTAAGATATCTCCAAAAAAATAATCTAATCGCAGTAATTTTATCGTTTCACCTAATGGGTGACAGGTGGCACCGTCCTGTTGAAACCAGAAATCTTCGAAGTCTATATTGAATCCCGAAAAACTCATGTTCCGATAGCCAACGCCACACACACACACATATATATATATATATATATATATATATATATATATATATATATATATATATATATATATATATATATATATATATAAACAACATTTTAATTTCATTGGGTTGTATTTAATTATATAATAATATTGTTTGTCGGTTCAACATAGGCCCTCTTATTTTATGGATTCTCTTGCTTTAATTATGGAAGATGATCATAGGGCTCTCTACAATGCTGCAACATTCTTTTTAGTCCCGTGAAACTTAACAATATATATATATATTTGTAGTGTGAAAACTCAATTTGAATAACCCTTTACTTTTTACAATTTAAAAGCTAATTTACACCAAATTCACACGAGCCAACTCTGTATTTCGTATGTAATGCATCAGATGCAAATGCATGTACATGCACAGCAAACAAACGGATTTATGTTTAACAAACTGTTCAGTAGGAAATGAAATGTTTGAAACCACACAATCAAATTAAGGGCTTTGTTATTTCGACCAATAATAATGTGCGTTGCACCGGCGATCTTTTTTTTTTGTTTTAGATTCAAATTAATTGTTATACAATAATTTTCTGTGCATTTTATTAAGCGCGTAATGTGTGTGATTAAGGGACGATTTCGTCAGTTTGCTTTTATGTAAAGCTTAATGGGTTTACATTCAATTGTTTTAAACGTAAATTGAAATATTTTATCTCGTTTACAAAATAAATGAGACGTAAATTTTACGTAAAAACATCTAAGCCACAAAAAAATACTGTTATTGTTATGTCAATATTTTTAAAATTCTAGTTTCTTCTACAGATCTTACACGTAATTTAAAGCAAAATTTTCAGAGCCATCATTTTTATAAAAGAAAATATATAAAAATTTTTGATTTAAAGTTTATTAGAAATAATAACGAAACCAAAAATAGTTTTATGTCAATAAAAAAAATTGTAACATTTTTAAGTTTCCTTATTATAAGAAGGAAACCGACCACCGACGGCCATATTCATTTAGGCATATGAAAGCTTGTTGTTACCGGCGTTTTTTAAAGGTGGGAGTAGTTGTGACTAAATAGTTAAGAGAAAATATTTAAACCCAGGAGGATATTGGGGATTCAGTCATAAAAATAATGGCCCGTTTTAAAGATGAAAAGTTATCTTTGCAATGCAAATTTCTTAATAAAACAGAATATGCAAATCAGAGCATGGCAGAAACATCTTAATCAAAGGTCGGACATGAGATGGTAGTTTACTTAAATTATAAATTAAACAATCTAATAACATGGGAAAAATTTATTAAAAACGATTTCCTTTAAAAGTTGGAGAGTTGGCTGAAAAAAAACTTAACGGTCTTAAACGTCAAAAGAACATTTTTATATAACCCCTGTTCTGTCAATCTGAATCGATATTATTTAAAATTCGGCATACAACCAAAATAACTTTCTCTCCATCAAAATTTTTTTCCGTATTTTTTCGCTAGATGTTGCCGTCCGGCGGCAGTGCTTATAAAAACTATTAAAAACCGCCGTATAATAGTAAACCTAACCCTAATATTTATTCATTTTGCTGTGCGGTAAGTGTTTAGTTTACCATTTCCGCGGTCCGGCGTTTTTTATATATACGTATATGAAAACCGCCAAAAATGGTAAATAATTTGTTACTACCGGAGGTTTTGGCCTATTTTATTGGTAGATGCCGCAGTCCGACGATTTTACTTATAAAGACAACAGTCATGATCTACCAGTTTTCTCTGGTAGTACATTTTAGTATACATTTTTAAAAACGACGGTTTTTCGAAACTAATTTGCCTTTTTAATAAAAAACCGCCGAAAAATACTTAAAGTTAATCATACCTTATTGTATGATCGTATATTTTGCTGTGCCGCAAGCGTCTAGTTTTCTTGTGATTTTATTGTTTAATATTGTAGTTTCGTTTATAGCACCCTTTGGAAAAACAAATTGGAGTTGTATAACGGGATGGGGACAGGCAAATAAAACCACTATTGTATTTATCCCAACGTTTTGTGGCTGTTTGCCACTTGATTAAGGGCCTATAATTAAAGAAGACACATTTTACAACATCAAAAAACGCATTAAAAAAATATTGTCAGACAAGAAAGGCGAAGGAACTTATCAGCACTTAAGACTTCATCGTCAGCATAAAAGTTAACAATTTTATATAACTAAAAACTTTTAAAAAGTGAAAAATTATTTGTCTGAAAATTAAATTATGGAGGATAAAAAATAAAAATAAGAAATAATGTGTAAAAAATTTAAAAAAAAAATATAAAAAGAACAAAAAAGTTAGTTACCTATCCAAAATTCGAACTCAGAACCTGTTGCTTACGTGTCACTTGTAACCCTGTAGCTATGGAACAACTTGAATATAATAATATGATTAAAGAGATATTTTTACGTTTTCCCAAACATTTTGCAAATGGCTTATTTTTCGTATTTTACAGGTTAATTATTTACTTGTCACTATTCCAAAAAGGTATGCATGAGGTGACCATTCTACTTACTGTGTGAGTGTGAGTCTATAATATAACTTACCTTATTTTTATTTCTAATATCCAAAAATTACCCAATATATATCCTATATTTATTTTTTTTAAAATGACTTAGTTTTTTAAATATTGCGATATTGGCCATGCTATAAGATATATCTTCTATGAGATGCAGTGTTTTTATAGGGATTTATTCTGTTGTCCTTAGTGTATTAAAATACCTAACCATGTAATATATAACTAATTTTGTTTCCTTTTTAACTAAATTTTTTGGTATTCTGTTTTTAGGAAAAATTTAGGTATAAGTTAAAAAATACTAAATTAAATTTACTTCGCTTTATTTGTTATTAAACAATGTTAATTATCTCTTAAAATTGAAAAAGAGATATATATATATATATATATATATATATATATATATATATATATATATATATATATATATATATATATATATATATATAAATATATATATAAAATGTCTTATTTTTCTTGGGAATAGGTTATCGGTTTATGAATAACAACTTCTTTTTTACGACGTTTCGCACATTTTATTGTGCTTTTTCAAGCCTAAAACCAATACAGAACATTAAACGTATTTTTTCAGTTTAAAATTAACATTAACAAATTAAAATTTTATAAAACAATACACGTACATACAACAAAAGTTTTCGTTAATCTATCAATCAATTTTTAAAACAAAACTAACATTTTTGACTTTTTGAAGTTATCTATTATATAATAAAACAAAACAAAATAAAATTTTTACGGATGCTTACCTTGGAGATGTGGTACATTGTAATCACTAAAAGAATTTGATTTTCTTTCTGGTATTTACATATTTGTTGTATTGGTTTTAGGCTTGAAAAAGCACAATAAAATGTGCGAAACGTCGTTAAAAAAAGGTGTTATTTATAAACTGATAACCTATTCCCAAGAAAAAAAAGACAATTTTATATATATATATATATATATATATATATATATATATATATATATATATATATATATATATAGATTATATTTTTGCTACCCATATGCAAACATTTTTTGCTGAATTTGATTCTGTGAACAGAAATGTGGACTACTTAGCCATTACTTTCTTTTGAAGCACTCTATATAAACATAAAACTTTGTGTTCTACCTCGTCAAACAACTGAAATATTGGTCTTTCTTCACAACTGTGTAAGAAGAAATAAGAATATTGTCCTGAAAGTAATTTCATTATTAAAACTATTTTACAAAAATTGCGAGAGGTAATTATACGCTACATAAAAAAAATTAAATAGTTTTTATTTAATAGAAAGTGTAAATCGTATTACACCTTCTAGAAAAAGCAGTGATAAATCAATCAAATAAATGTATATCAAAACCATAAGAATTATACGAGCAAAAATTTAAATTACTTTCAGAACTAAGTGAAATATTTTCTATTTTCGTATGCTAAAGAAAGAGGTCGCCCCATCTCGGCGGGGGATTAAAACAGTGCGACATGGTTTCGACATTACGGCGATTGCCGGGGACGGGGTGACGTCGGTTGCCCACATATCTGTTGCAGCCTTCGACGTCCAACGGACGGACGGGTCGATGGGCTTAGCTTCTCCTCGCTCTCCTTTATTTACAGTTTTAAACAGGAGCGGATTAATTTTTTTTATATTAAAGAAAGATATTGCGGGTGACCTGTCGATAGCTTCTACAGGGTTAGTAGAAAAAACCGGAACGGTGGATTATCTCAGCAACCGTTAAATATTAATGAACCAAATTTTGTGCAAAGGGGTAACTGAGCATGAAAACTTAAAAACTTTATATTATATATTATATTTATATTTTTAAGGTTGCTAAGCTTATAGCTTTCTCTCTAGGTTAGGGAATTTGAAAATTTTAAATAGAATACCGTATTTTATATTATTGTTATTAATTGCTTGTAATAACTTTGTTATGACCTAATATTATTGTTTATTTACTTTTGTCAATTTTAAAGATATGACATCAAGCTTAAATACAGAAACCAGGTATGGTCAATTAACTCAAAAACGATCCAACCGAAATTCGTCAAAATTTGTACAAGGAAGTACCTGGACGTTTTAAATTCAGGATTTGAATTTGCGATGTTTAACAATTAAATTTCTTTATTTATTTTTCTTGACTTTTTTAAATCTTAGGAGCGTCACAAAAATGCTATTCATGAATTTCGAAGGTCCAGTTTCACCTTTGTACTAATTTTGAAGAATATTGATTGGATCGTTTTTAAGATAATTGACCATACCTATCCATTTTTGTATTGATTTTGAAAAAAGCATTATGTCATATCTACGAAATTGGCAGGAGGTAAAAAACGATAATTTAGGACATAATAAAGTTGATACAAGCAATTGATTACAATAATAAAAATAGGGTATTCCATTTAAAATTTTAAAATTACACCTACAGAGAAAACTATAAACTTGGCAACCTTGTAAATACAATTTTTTAATTCTTCATGTTCAGTTACCCCTTGGCACAAAATTTGGTTTATTTATATTTAACGGTTGATCAGATAAACCAACGTTCCCGGTTTTTCTATTAACCCTGTATAAATAAATATAAAGTCAGTTTATTAGAATAAGTCTGGTAGAGACCGACCACAAGCGATAACTTAGCCACTAAGCAATAGATGAATCCGTGAATAACACATATATGGTTTTTGTTGACATTGCTGCATGCAACATGTAAAGGCTGCCTCCATTGGCAGTATAAATTTATAAATTTTATATAATTTGTGCAAACCTATTTTTTTCTTTTTGCCTTGTTTACTGTGTTCGTGATATTTTAAAGAGGGTAGGTTTATTTGCACTGTTTAAATACGGGATGATAAAATATGCACGAAAGTATAACATAACCCAAAAACGTAGATGTTTCCCATTTTTCTTTTGATTAACAAGGTGGTCGATCTCTCCCATAACTTTGGTAGGGTACGACCACATCAATCCGGGAGAGACCGACCAGGGACATAATAATAATAATTATAAAATGTTTTGCTGTCTTAAGAAAATTAGTGATATAATAAAGCTCAATATAAACAGATAAATTAACTAATAATATTATTGTTACAGAATACAATCACAAAATAAAAAATAAGAAAAAAGCTAAATGGAGTGACGATTCTTTAAGAAATGCAATTGCATGGTGTATAAAATCATAAAATGGGTGTAAACGAAGCCAGGAAATTTGAAATTCCCAAGACCACGCTAAAAGAAAGGATGAAAAAAGGGGTCGTTATAAAAAAGCACGGATTAGGTCCGTCCCAGTGCTGGGAGAAAATATTGAACTAGCATTGGTGGGACTCATAAAAAATGCAAAGATTTGGATTTGCACTAGATCGGAATCCGTTAGAATATCGGTTTTTTAACTTGCCAAGACAAAAAAGTCGTGGAAACTAAATTTATATATACCTTTTAATTATACCTTAATAAAGTGCTGATTTAACATGTTTTACTATTTATGTTTTGTTATTTTTTTAAGTCAGTCTCGCCTGTAGTTGGTGGTCGTTCTAACCCGGACATTCGGGTGAAATCGACTAGTTACAACATTTAAACTTTTTATAGAAAATTAAAATATGTTTTCGCATTATATCATAAATTTTAATTTATATATCATCCTAACTCTTTTGGTAATGTTTTTACAGTAAAAAATGTATGTATCACAAAAACTAAGAAACTTACAATATCTTTGTCAAAATGTGGTCGACCTCTTCCGGACTTATTCTAATTTATAGCTTGTCTAATAATACAGCTTAAGATATTTTTGGAATAATAAACAAATTGGTAAAACATACCAGTGGTTCTATTTATTATACCCCTAACCAAAATAATTAATGCGTGTTTTTGAGCAGAACAAAAAGTTCCTTGTATTACAAAAATGTAACTGTCTTTTTTACTGTTGGTTTAGCTTCACACAGAATCCTAATTGTAAGCATTAAGCTGACACGACGAAAAAAACGAATTACTAATTTTTGAAATGACAAGAAAGAAAGAAAATTACACAACTGTCGACCTACGTTAACATAATTTTGAACTAATCAAATCGACTTTTGCAAATTTCCAACACAGCCTGAGGATGACAGGCAATCAAAACAATCTTTTCAGGCTCAATAAAATACCAGGCGGTGATGCTTCCCATTTATTAGCAAACAAACAGAATCGTCCGTGCATGAAAAATAACTTGCTCGACCAATATTTTGGTTTATAGCAAATAAGTGCAGGGCTGGATTACAAATTCATTAAAAGAATATAATATGTAAATAGTTTAATTGAATTATAAGTTTAAATCATTTGAGAAATAAAATTTTATGATTGTGTTCTGTATTTGCGGTAAAAAAAATGAATAAAAGTTCCTACAGTGTGTCCAAATACTTCAAAAACGCTCAAATGTCTTGGAGAGTTTTAAACAAGAGTAGACTAAATTCGGTACTTTTGAATAAAACCGTTTTTGATTTTAGTGTTAATATCGCCGATATATTCGATTTAACAAAAATCAATTTACAGTTTTTAAATTAAAATGAGATACCTATTTTTTTATTTTATATTTGGATTTTTTTGTTTTTGCTATACAGTGGTATGAAAGTCCAATTTTTACCGTTAAGTAATAAAAGTAAAATAAAAAATATGTGAAATTTTGTAGACATTTCTTTTTACTGCATAAACAATAATACTTATTATTTACAAAATTTAAAAAATACACTAGATTATTAGAAAAAAATCTATATATATAATAAAGCTTTTTGATATTCAAAAACTCAAATCTAACTGGGTATACATGTGCCAAACTGACGAGGCACCATTTAAAAAGTTGCAAGGTGTAAAAGGTTATACTTGCGCACTTTACACCTATTATCTTTCTTTTACTAAATTAAACATCTTTTCTGCTATTATTACTTAAACCCAAAAATTGGATTTCTATATCTTTGTATAGTAAAAACAGCAAAAATCCGATTATAAAATTAAAAAGGTATCTCATATATATTTAAAATTAAATTAAAAATTTTTAACCGAAACGGTCCCATTCTTTCCAGATAGATTTTGGCGTGTACCCAATAAAAAAGACCATGGAATAAATCAATCCGCAAAACCAATATAGAACATATTTTTATTACATGGCTTATTGTAAAAACACGATATGCCAAAATCACAATATGCCGATTTATTAAATTTTTGAATTAAGAAAAAGTGGGTTTAATCAACTTTTATCAAAAATAAACTTAAATACCTTATAATAAGGAAATAAGCTCTAAGCGCCTTTACACACTAAGCCGGTTTTAACGGACAGAAAGATAAAAAATTATACGAAGCCTTTGAGTTTGCCGACTTTCCGCGTTCTCTGCGTATGAAAGGTTTCATTTGACTCCATACACTTCGATAGCGTTGGTCCGTCGCCCGTCTTCCGTCTTTCGCTAATATAAAAAGGCAGTAAGGATAATTTTTATAACTTCTTTATTGACGCTTATCATTATAATAATTAAATAAACTAGAGAATAAAACAGATTTCTGTGACTGTCTGTCTTATCGTGTTTTTAAAATAGGCCCTTCAATTCATTTTTGCAAAAATGAAGATCTAACAATATTACCCAACACTGACTTCAGAGTATAGTTTTACCCGGTAGTACAGAATTTCGTCCAGTTTGGCTTAAAATTTACTGAGATATTTGAGCGTTTCTAAACTCCTTGGACACACTGCATAAACATATTTCCGCGAATTGTTTGTATTTAAGATAGAGAATGTTAAACTTTTTGAATTACCTATGTAGCTCTTTGCAAATGTTAAGAACTAACCCAAAAAACTTTGAAAATTACAACTCCTTTGACAAACAATCTATCTCCAAATCTTCCGTACGTATATTCTGTGAAGGGCTACTAACTTGATCACTTTAAGTAAAATAACTACCAATTATATTTAAAAAATTATTTATAATTAAAAATCTACTTTTTTGAATCTCTTTACGTAAAAGAAGATTTAAGGAGTGTTTGTTTAAAAGGGACATTTTAATATTTTATTAAAAATCGTTTTATGTTAATTTTAATATCTCTTTTAATATTTCTATCGATTTACATTCTTAAATCGTTTTAAAATGATACACGGCCTTGTAAAAATTAATATACAGGGTGTAATTTAATTGATGGCTAAAACTACAGGTTTAAATTCCTTACCTTATTTAAGAAAGAAAAGTTTATATAATCATATGTCCTAAACCTCTTAATTTTTGAGATACAGAGTGATAAAATTAAAAAAAAACAAATATTTTTTTAAACATCTTAACTATTCTTTGCCCAATTTTGTTTTAATTAGGCAATAATAATGATGACATTAAGGAAGTAATTTATCACTAACCAAATTACATTTAATAAGTCCAGTGGCGTCTCAAGAGGCAACTAAAGAAATATTTCCAACAAAAAAACGGTAGGCCACTGACTATGTAAATGTGAGTAAAATTTTTGTGCTTTCTTTAGATTAAGCAAATAATATACTGCTTTTATCTATTTCTATTTTTTCCGTATCTTGTTTAGTTTAAGAGAAAAAAAATAAAATTCACTTAATTGCATATCTTTAGACCATAAAAGAAGCATTGCGGGATCAATTTTTTTAAAATTAGGTTTTATAGTGCAATTATTTAACAAAAATAATAAATACTGATTTAAATAAGGTTTATATCCATTATAACTGTTTTTACTAAACTAAGTGTTTTCGAAATTTTTTGGTTCTTTGAAAATTTTAACACCCTGTATCTCAAAAGTTAAGACGTTTAAGACATAGGTTTATATAAACTGTTTTTTCTAAAATAGGCTAAGAAATCATATCCTGTATTTTTAGCCATCAATTAAATTACACCCTGTATAAGGATAAAAATCTATCAAAACCAAATTTATAAGAAAGTGCAACAATTTTTACTAAAATAGGTGTTTTCGTTTTTTTTAAGCTCCCTTATATCTTGAAATCGAATGAAAATTACAGGCAAGCATATCCGTGATGTGTGGCAATAGAAGCACCGTTATTATAATCAGAAAATTCCAATAGTAATATTTTACAAAACAAATTCTGTCTTGCAGTACTTTCTGCAATTAAAGAGCCGAACTGAAGGCAAAACAGAAAGTGAAAATTACTCTTTCCCAGCGAAACTAGGTCATGTCCGAAAATTACCCGAAATATATTTTAACTTTGAAAACGTAACAACGAAAACACTTTTTGTTGAGAATGAATAATTTTCTTACATGACCCAGTTTTTTTATCTTTGGACAAACCACGAAGACTAAAAGCCTAAATACTAACGTACCGTGGGTGTCTTAGGCGAGGTAAAAGGGAGTTTGTTGACACGGGACTTAAATACTTGAAGATTTGCAGCAGGTTCCACAATCTAGAAACTCTAGGGATAACAGAACGAACAAAGTGGGAAGTTCGGGCTATGTTCAATTGGACTGTATAGGGATACATACACGTGGCACCACGAGTTTCTCTGTTGGGAACCGTGAGTGGAGGAACTATACTGGACAATTCTTCAAAGCAGAAGCCATGATAGTACCTATAAAAAGCAATAAATCCCTCACATAGCTTTGCTGGTAAAAAGCAATTTTTGCCACCTGTTTTGCCTTCAGTTTGGTTCTTCAGTTGCAAAAGGTACTGCAAGACAGAATTTGTTTTGTTAAATTTTAAAAAGACTTTATTTCAAAGGAAAATGGCGCAACTCACTTCACTACCTAAAGAACGAAAATCTTCAACATGTTAGTCCGCCAATCCGTTACTCGTTCAATTATGCGATGAAAACTGTTTGTCCCATATTTTTGCAAGGAAAGAAATACCAGCTTTTGCTTTAAGAAGCTCGTTGTTGTCGAATTTTACTTTTGTTTTGAGAACCTCAACACTTGCTTTTGGTAAACTAACAGTAATATTTCATTGATATATTACTTGTTTATAATAAAATCAAACCATTTTATAATTATTTCTCAATAATTTTAATTTCAATATCTAATAATTGTTATATTCGTTTAACAGGCTTGACTTTTAAGGTAGGGGTTTACCTGATCGACGTTTTTTTGTTTCCCAGGGGCTACGTATGGTATTAAATAGACAGGAATAAGGTTTGATAGAGAATTATACATTGAAATAAAAAGCACAAATCTTATAATAAAACAGTCAAAGCAGAACTGTTCAAACTTAATTGTTTTTTTTATAAAAATAAATAATAATAAAAAAAAATATTACGAAATATATTTTTGGAAACCCAAAAATATTTATAGTGTAACGCATTACGAATAAACATACGTCTTAAACATTTTTATCTTAAGCGCTTTTCGCGTTATTCTTAAAATATTTGTAACTAGGAATGTCCTTTTTAAATGAATGATTTTGCTTCTTATTTTGCATTGACAAGCTTATTCAATTTTTATGAATCGTAAATTATTCCCGCTCTGCCCCACAACATAATAAATGGCGTTTCCTATCAACTCACCAGGTGGCAGTCCTTGTAGCTGACGTCTCTTCATACCTTTCTGAACATCGAATATTGCGTTGTGTAGGAGATAGACGTTCTTTTATCTAAGACACGTGCCATTCCCGTGTGTATTAACTTAAGGGTTTTTGTTATTTTAATGGAACATAATCAAATATATTATTTTTTCTCTAGTTGCTTATATTTGTCTAACGTTTTAATAGCGCAAAAAGAGAACCCATATAACATTTTTTGTCGGCCATGTACATTTAATTTACTGGCATTGCCAACACTCTTTAATGGCAAGGCATTGACAAAAAGGTACCAAAAAGACACGAAAGTGGGCAACTGGCCGTTATTGGGCCACGTGTTGTAGATAATGTGATGGCATCCATCATTAATAATTTATGATGAAAAAATGCGTTTAGGATAATGGCTTTTATCATGAAATAAGTATTGCAAGTTTTATAATTTGAATGTCCCAAAAGTTAAATAACATATTTAGAATTTTGTAATCGAAAAAAATGAGAAAAAAGGCAGGAAAACTTTATCATTAAAAAAATTACAAAATATAAATTTTTATACAGTAACAATAAACCATAAAAAAATAAAGGTGTGTAATAAAATTAAAAAAAAGGATAATAAATTAAAAGAAAACACTTTAGATAGTAAGTATTCAAGGAACACACTCAATTTTCAGATCCAAAAATAGGGGAAATATTTTAAAGGATTAAATGTCAAAAACAAAAACTATTAAATATATAATAATATTTTTATTAACACGTCTTTAAAACTTTTAATAAGGCAACTCCCTAAGTTCATATTATTTTTTTAAGTAACTTTAACCTTAAAAGCGTTTACACAAATGTTTACAGCTCCTATAACAGTCTACTTGAATAACTTGCCTTCTCGACTAGCCATCACCAATTAATCACACAACACACACTAATTAGGTAATAAATACACTTAATGATGTCTATTAAAAACTTTTTTCTTTAAAAAAGAAACTAAAAAGCTAGAAAACCACGTAGAAAACTATTACACAAAACAAACAAACAAAAACAATTTTACTTCATCTGTCAAATCTTGTATTTCGGCTATGGATGGTGGAGGGAGGATAACCATCTGAATGTTTTAAAAAGTGTTCGTCGAAAGGAGCAACTTAAGGTGGCACGACCGTAACCAGAGGAGATTTTTTAACCAATAAGCATGAATTATTAGAGTAAAATACAAAATGAAAAAGGATAGATAGATACAAAATAAAAAAGAAAAGACATACCATGGCCACTTTTTCAACTTGTCCGTCATAAAAGATGGTTATCCTCCCCTCCATCATCCATAATTTCGGCAAAGCGGGAAATTTTGAATTTTTCACCTTCGGTCGAAATTAACCTAGCTAATTTTACCATCATTTTATTTTTATTCTCTCAAAAATACGTAATAAACATTTTGTTTGATCTAATTTTTATTTGCATGATTCGTAACAATAAAATGTTATGAAAAGGCCATTTCCTTTAAAGTATGTAAAAAACATAAAACAATGTTGTTTAGCTGCCATTATAAATAAAACAGATCAATAAAAATGCTCTAATGTTAGTAAAATACCAATGTTAATAATATGGTTTAAAAAGTATGAATATCCGTTAAAGGTTTGCCTTCAAAAATTCAATATTTATTTGCCTGCAACAAAAAGGCATGCTTTATTTATTTAGGATTGGTATGCCGCCATTTTTGTATGCTTGCCGGTAATTCGCCTGCGTGTAAAATTTATTAGCAATTAAGTGTTTATTTAGGGTTGACTTTTTAATGCGTATTAGATGTTGGCATAATATTGCCACCAATTGCCAATGCTTTACCATCAATGCCAATATGAAAAATGTACATTGCCGGCAAATAGTGTTTGCTGGGAATATTTATTTTATTTTAGATTCTGCCCACAGAGATCATTAAAGCTGGGAATTATATTCCTGTCGGCCAGCTTAGGTACTGTTGATGTCTTCTAGGTTACTTAATCAACAGATTTTAATGTGCGTTGCATCTTAGAACAAGACATTATAGATATCTCTTGCAAAATGTTATTAAATCTTGGGTTTTTAATATTAATAAAGTTTACTAAGAAACACCAAGATTTAAAATAATTTAAGAAAATTTAGTGGTTCTTTATAGGGAAATTAAGAATAATCTTTTAGAATCGTATATTAGGAAGCATTATAAAAAATAAAAAGTTTAAGAATATATTTTTTTAAATATAATTATAATATGGTTCAATTATCTTTTTTGCTTTTTTGATATTTTCATATTTTTATGTAGTTTTTTTTAAATAGGTATTTATTAATTTTAAATATTAAATAATTACTCGCTTGATTATAATCTACAATAAGCATCGCACACTAAACTGTTACTAAAAACCAGAAAATTCATACAAAAGGTACGATGGTTACCATAATTCAAACCCCCAACAACAGGATCAAAAGGCAGGGACACTACCAACAAAGTTAACTACTTTGTCAATCATTAAGCAACATAACCATATTTCCAGAACAATCAAATTTAGATATTCAAGTAACTGGTTTTCCCAAAGGCTGGTTGTTCAACGGATATTTTTAAAACTTTGAATTCTCAAAACGAACATAGTTTTTTTTGTTTTTTTTCATGCTTACAGTAAATTAAGGATCAAATACTATTCAAAGCAGCATAATTTATTAAAAAAATATTAATATTAAACTTACGTATTTTCGCTGGGTATACGACGGACACACATTAAAGCCAACAACTCTCTTTAAACCTAGTTGACTAAGGTCACAGTTATACATACATACAGTTATACAAGAATATCGACTTACTGACAGTGTACACACTACACTAGGGATGGCTAACCTTTTCGTACCAAAGTATTAATACCAAAAAAGGGCATTAACTTAAAACTTTTAAATGATATTTTAGGCGTCCCATGGAGCGGTGAAATACTTTAAAGTCAGTAAGTAAAAGAGTAAGCAAAAAAAGGTCTTCTACTTAAAACTTCCATCCGTGCCCTTTCGACCGCCGCATAATTCTCAACAACAAAAAAAAACAAAAATAAGCACACTTACGTACCCAAATATTTGCATCACGTGTCCTTGGTTTGCCATTTCTGCAGTACACGTACACCAATTATCTCGGTTGTCCGACGGACATACGATGCGACGAACTATTCTGGGACCAAATAAATTTTTATGCAAAAAAATTGCAAGTTGATCTTAATAAGAGGTATACCAATTATACAGGATATTTCATTAAGGGTGGATAGGTAGCATATCTTAGGAAGTAATAGTCGTAGGTTAATAAAAAAAAACCTCTCAAAGAAATCGACTGTAAGAAACCGCTAAAAATTATTTTAAATTTCCTAACTTAACCGCTTGGGGCGTAATGGTTATAGTGTATAATAATATGTTTTTTTCACGAACGTTAAAAAAATGCTGTTTTTTAAATCGTAAACATGAAGTTAAAGTACTTTATTCTAGTACACTACATAAAGTTAAAAAAAGTAACTTTTTTAACACTTAGAAGCTTTTTTCACACTCTGAATTAGTGTGTTGTTTCAATGCCTACTGCAATAAACCTAAATATCAATTTATGCAATGTAACAGTAAACGCGACATCAACTGAACTTAACGGTTAAGTTACCTTTGATTTCGTCATTATTTCTTTTAGTTCATGTGTCACTAGCTTTAAAATTTGACAGTTTGCAGATAAATTTAATAGAAATTATTGAAAATGTGTGTAATAATGAATTTCGATGACTAAGAAATTGAAAAGGAATATATACTGTTTTAGTATTATTTCTACAAAAGTAAGTACATACAATTTTCTAAAATTAAAATATAAATGCATAGTTATAAAAAGGATAACTGTCTCTTAAAAAGAAAGGAGGCTATGATTTTTGTTGCAATATAATGGCTGTGCTGTAAAAATTAAAATTAGGTTTAGATAAATAAAACATGTATAATATGGTATTTCAGGAAATTTTTATACGGTCGTGGAAAAAATATAATATTTAACACATGCATAAAGCGTCTTTTTTACTCATGGGATTGCAGCACTTGCCTAATAGCTCGTGCTGTCGAACTTCCCATTCGTAAAAAAGTCACTTTATGTACTTGTTACATAAATTGCTATTTCTTGGAAATCAGTAAAAGTTAGAGAAACAATATAACCACGGTATTGCTATTAGAATTGTGCTTTTTTTTTAACACGCTTTTATTAACTTGGGTTGTAACTATCTGGCTATGTTTGTAACGGAATCTTTGAGCCTAATTTTAACCAACTTCCAGCTATTCGATTTCTTTGAAACTTTGCACACGTATTAAGGACCCATGACAATGCAATAATCTGCAAACAGTATCCCGTTATCCTGCTTTGGATCGCCAGGAAAAAGAAATTCCATTATATTATAAAAACAAAACATGGGTTGCCATCTGTTGGCAACATTCCAAACTTTGCTACTCTTGTTCACTAAAAAATTTTTTCGCCATTTTGTCAAGAGTAGCAAATTTAATTGATATAACGCACTAAAAAATGAAAAATAATTAATAGTTTAAAAAAACTAAAAAACACGCTTTTATATGCAACCGAACTAAAAATTAGAAAATAATTTTTCATTAAAAAAATATTGTCATTTCATAGTAAAAAGCGTGGGGTGCTTAATATATTAAATGTTATAATTATTATATTTGCCAATATCTATGATGGAAAAGTTATGAAAAAATAGTAAAATGCACCCCACGCTTTTTACTATGAAATGACAATATTTTTTTTAATGAAAAATTATTTTCTAATTTTTAGTTCGGTTGCATATAAAAGCGTGTTTTTTAGTTTTTTTAAACTATTAATTATTATTCTTTACTTTTTCTGTAGGGCATAAAAGGGGGTTGTAGGGAACAGAGTTTTAGGGGTTAAAATACTTATAATTTTGGTTCGCCTTAAAAAAATTTCATAAACACGGTTTTATTTTAAAGGAAAACCTTTTCTGATAAAAAAAATTAACCCTAGTCACATTGTCTTTTGTTGCTTCCGCTAGAGGGCGCTGTTTAAGAAGTTTAGGTTTTTTTAAGTTTTAGATGGAAAGCTATAGGTATTTTATTAAAAATGAAAAGCTAATTAAATTTGCAACAAAAATCCAAAAACTGCATCCAAATATTGTTGTTCATCCAAAAGTTATTGCAAAACAACCGTTTTACTAAATTCGTTGAAAAAACAATTAAATTTTCAGTTTTTTTGTGATCAAGCGTGCCATGACAAAACATATTTTTAAACTTTATCCTTATTATAGTTTTATTATTAAAAATAATAAAAACCCAGGCCACAAAAATATTTTAACAGATTTTTATTACAATAACAGAATTAACAATAAGACTTGAAAAGATTTAAAAAGGCCATCAAGGGTTTTAACAAACGTTTAAAAAAATTAGTGGTATTTTCGGCTTTTCTTTGTAACTTTGTTTCAAATTTTGATTTTGGTACCTAATTTTAAGGCATGGTTAAGTACTAACATTTCAAAATAATAACACCATTTTAACAATATTGACATTATCAAATGGATTTGCAAAACCTGGGTTATTTCAAATATGAATAAAGGAGTAAAAGATCTTATTGGTCGCCTCAATGGTTTTATTAGCCTAGTTTACACCGGACGGACCAAACTTTTGATCCGAGGTCTAAATGATGTCACGAGTACTTTTTTCTCCGTGTAAACACCCGAGGATTAAAATTTGGTAAACGAAATTGATACGCGTCAACTAGGTAAGATTTAAGAAAATACTAAGCCGTGTAAACAGTTGCGGACTTTTTCGTGAACTATTTTAACTTGTCATGACAAGACACTTCTTTAACATAACCTAACATTTTTTACAAAAGATTTAAAGTTTAAAGTAACAAAGCATTAGTAGGTATTTTATAAAGCAAAATAGATAAACCAGGTTGAAGCAAAAGATAGCACAAATTTAGGAACTACTGGAAAAGAAGAGGGGCCAACTGGTCTGAGAAAGAAACGAGAGTTTTACTAGAGATAGCGACTGACATGAAAATTTTAAAATTAATGGACAGCAGTAAATATCGGCACGCAGATATTTATAAATCATTAGAAAAAAGCTTGAAGAAAAAGGTATTCAGAAAACCTATGAACAAATTAAAATTCGGTTAAAAAAACTAAAATTGTCATATATGAACTGCAAGAAAGAAAATAAGCCAAGTGGAAAGGGAAGAACAGATATCCCAGTTTACGATGAACTTGACCTACTATATGGCACTAGACCATTAACTGACTGTAATATTGATGGCTTTGACACTCTTGAAATGAATGTTTCTGATATTCCAACAGTTTCTGAAGATGAAATAGTTGATGGAAACATTATAATCGAAGAAGATATTTCAGAAAACATAATTCTTGAACCCTCAGTTCAAGAAATACTTGAGAATGAAGAAGGTAGATAATTTTAAAAGCTATATTCTATAAGTAGGTATTATTTTTCCAAAAATAATGTACCTAAATCGAAAAACTCTAGAGTTATAATATTTTATTATTATTCTTCGTTGTTTTGCCATTTTTATATAATTTATTTAAACTACAGATATTATTACAATGGATAAATCACCTTAGAATTATGGTGTACAACTACATGAAATTTGCTGAGATAATGGGATTCTGGTGTAAAAAATGTTTTAAGGTGGTTTCCTCCTTGTGTGATTATTTTTCATTACTGTATTTATTAATAGGGAAAAATATGCATTATAAAAAGATATGTTGCGTTTTTTAGATACTGAGACTTGCAAAAAACACAAAAGCCAGGCTACCGGGGGCAGATTGTCAACGAATGTTGTCTTGCAAAATTTTGCCTGTACACTAAAGAAGAACTGGGAAGAATTATTTAATAAAATGAGTGCATATCAAGAAAAATCCCTATAGCTCGGGAATTAAAAAAACAGAGAGAGTGGGATGTAAAATTAGCAAAAATGCAAATGAGGTCGCAAGAGAAGCAAACAAACAAGCTTATAAATGCACTAACACAATTAACACCTACCAATAAGTTAAACAAAAACCCTACAGAAAAAAGAATGTCTGATTTTAAATTATTTTCAGATAATTCAGATGAGTCTGATTTGTAAAAATAAAAAAAATGGTAAAACTTATTATATTTTACATGTATAAGACTGATAAGATGACTGATTTGTTTTGTGTATTTTGTCTGTACTATTTTTTCAGAAGTTTGTTTTTAGTTCTACATTAGAATTAATGCTATGATTTGGTAGTTGATAATTTATTACAGTTAAGGTGTGTGCAGTGTACTCTATTAAAGTATTTTGATTCAGTACTACTTTTAGCTGTTGTCAGAATTATGTTTTGTTTTGGTAATTTAAAGTTTATTTCAATAAACGTTTATGCAATGTACTTTAATGTTTTTATTTTACCTCTCCAATGATGAAAATTAAATCTTAAAAATATATTTAAAAAAAAACACATCAAAAAGTTTATATTATTTATTTACATTATGGTGACACATCTCCAGCTTTTATCTTAAAGAAGATGTTTTTATAGGAAAGTTTGCAGCTAAATAATCACATATTCGTCTACGTTTCTCCACAGCACCTACAGCTGCATGTTGAGTCAATGGTTGCCTTGGTTGTGGTAACATTATTTCAGCTTCTTCAACATCTTTTAACCACTGCTAAACAAATATTTATTTTCTGTCCTCAATGAAATTGTGTAAGATGCAGCAAGCAACAATAACTTTTGGAACAGACTTATAATACATATCCATTCTTTTCAATAAAATTCTGAATCGAGCCTTCAATCTGCCAAAGGCCCATTCTACAACAACGCGAGCTGCATTAAGATATACATTAAAAGATTCTTCTTCCGGGGTACAAGCTCCAGAAAACCCTTTTATTATCCAATTTAGAAGGGGATAGGCTGGATCCCCACAATCATATAGTTCAGGTTAATCCCATGAAAAAGTTTTTCCACCTCAAAAGATAAATAGTGAAATTTTACAAAATTGAAATTAAAAAGCTTTTTAAGTGCAGAATAAGTATTTCATATTATTATTACCTAAAGGTCAGTTTTTTTCAATCAAACTTATTTTACTTTAATAAGGAGAGTACCAATTTTCTATTTCTATTTATAAATAATTTTTAAGTAAAATTTTCTACATAGTTTGTCTACTATTTTATATATTTGTACGGGCAATTTTATTAATAAGAGTTTTTAGAATTTAAGGTGGTCTACCATCTTTAATTAATCAGTGCCCATTAGCTAGGTACATAATTAGTTAAAAATTCTTAGCCTCTAGTTAAATTACTCTAAAAGTCTGCATCAATAAAGTGACTCGAAGCCTTTTATTAAAGAATAATATAAGCAATTTATAATTTATAACATAAATAATAAGAGTTAACATGAATAACTGTGGCAAAAATTTTTTGTGACACTTGTAAAGATTGGACCCTTTTAGGACAGTGGCATCGTGTACTGACCCTGGGTACTGTACAAAAACATTCTGGAACCTAAAATATTGTTTTAATTAAATAAATTTTTAATTCAATAATTTTTACTGTATTATTTACTTAGGATGTTTTTACAAATCAATATTATACAGAAAAACTTTTCACGTTTTCACAGCCAAGGGATATTTCTTCCGCTTCAAATTCATTTGGAATTTTTAAATATGTTGGCATCATATGCTTTATAATAGCATTTGTCACATTCAAAAGGCACTTTCTTACTGTGGATTTATGTATTTCGAACACTGCACCGACCACACGATATTGACTACAACTACAAAGTTTGTAAATACAAACGGCAACTTGTTTTTCCACAGACAGTGGTTCGCGTGATTTTATTATTTGTTCCTTAGGTTGTAAACTTGGCCGTAACAAATCACATAGTAACATAAACGAATCTTTTATCATACGAAAATTTTCGAGCCAATCTATATCAGTGTAATTATTTAACATAATCAGCCACATTTCGTTTCTTCTGGGTTTCATCCAGATCCTTCTATAATTTAAATTTATTAAACCCACAACATAATTGATGCCATAATCTAACAAGGAAACAGCCAAATTTTCCTTCAACAAAGACTTTCTTAATAGAATATGATTTCTTTTCTTATTGCAGTTCATTTTTTGCACTTTTAAAAAACCTAATATTAATAAAACAAATTCTTTTTCCATTTTTAGAAAAAAAAACGAACAAAATTACAAAAAAAAATCCGAAATAAAAAGTAAGGTTAGAGATTGATGTCTTTAAATGTCACCTGTGAATTATCAAAATCTTTACTCCTAGGTTTAAATTGGTCTACAAAATACTTTTCGTATAAACACTAGCGGACCCATTAAAAGGTCCACCATTTGGTACGAGGAGTAAATAAAACCTTGCCGTGTAAACTAGGCTATTGTTGTCAATATTTCTGTTATAATAATAATTATTATTTTTTATACTTATTATAATTAAAGGGCTTGGGGGAAGAGGTAACAAACCACCTGCTCTCATTTCAGTTATTTCAACTTTAATATTTTAAATAAATCCTAAAATCCTAATAATAAGGCTTTTACAAACTGCTTTTGTAGTAGTATACATTGTGGCTTGTTACCTTCTTCCTCCAAGTCCTTCAGTTATTATTATTAATATTATTGGTACAATTATAAAAACGATAAAGTTAGTGCATGTGAGATAACAAAAATTTGAAAATTCAATTTTTTTCAACGAATTTAATAAAGCAACGTTGTTTTTGCAATAACTTATGTAAAAATAAAGATATTGCTATGCAGTTTTCAAATTTTTTGTTTTAAATTTAATTTGGTTTTCATTTTTAATAAGAGAACTATAGCATAAATAAATATAACTTAAAAACCTTTTAATAAGACAAAATAATATGAAGGTGATGACACATATAAAAACTTTTATTGACACTATTTAAAAATTAACAATTACAATACCAATAGGTATAAAATAAAGGTAATAACAATAATGTTTACATACTGGTTCATCACATGTATTTCTAACACCAGCCCTTAAACATTAGTGTTTTAAAACTAAACCAAGTTCTTGACAGAAAGCTTCATGTTTGGGTCTTCCCAAACTTTTTGTTAGAACATCAGCCATCATCTGATTTGTGGGTAAATATTTCAAATCTATTTGATCTGACTGGATAGCTTCTCTTACGAAGTGGTGTCGAATGTCAATGTGTTTAGTTCTACTGTGATATCTTTGATTCAAAGCCAATTTTTGAGCTGACTGGCTATCATTGAACAATGTGACACATTTTTTCTCATTTACCAACTTCAACAAACTTTGCAAGAAAATGGCTCCCTTCGTTGCTTCAGACAGACCCATGTATTCAGCTTCAGCACTTGATAATGCTACTGTTCTTTGCTTTTTACTTTCCCAGGAAACTGCAGCACTGCTAAATTTAAATACATAGCCTGTATAGGATTGTCTGTCTGTAATATCCCCTCCCCAATCGGCATCCACGAAGCCTTCTAAATCTTTTTGGTCTTTGGAGAAGAATAGACAGTAGTCCATAGTGCCCTTTAGGTACCGAAGAACCCGTTTTGCAGCTTTAAAATGTTCTTCGTTGTAGCAGGTGTTAAACTGACTTAAAAAACTTGTTGAGTATGCAATGTCTGGTCTTGTACACACTGCCAGGTACATTAAAGAGCCAATTATATTCTGATACGGCAACTTTGAATCAGGAATTAAATTTTCATGTTTATTAAATTTTTTGTTTTGTTCTAAAGGTGTTTTTACGGCTTTACAATTAATCATGTTAAATTTTTCCAAAATGGTTTGTATGTATTTCTTTTGATCAATATAAATTCCATCTTTTTCTCTCCTAATTCTAAGTCCTAGGATTTGGTTTGCTGTTCCCATGTCTTTCATATCAAATTTGGACATAAGCTGATTCTTTAAGTTGTTTTTTTCAGTGTTGTCGTTAGAAAAAATCAAGATATCATCAACATAGAGAGTTAGAATTAACAATTTTTCATCTTTTCTTTTATAATAGACACAAGGTTCATTCTCTAGGCGCTGTAAACCAAAATTTTGCAGAACAGAATGGATTTTCTCATACCATGCTCTTGGTGCCTGTTTTAACCCATAAAGTGATTTCTTCAGTAGACACACCTTGGACTCCTGATTTTCTTGGATAAATCCTTCAGGCTGCTTCATGTAAACGGTTTCTTTAAGATCACCATTAAGAAATGCAGTCTTCACATCCATCTGGTCAATATCAAGATCCAACTTGGCTGCTAATGCGATCAACATCCTTAAAGTGGAATGTCGCACTACTGGAGAAAAAGTTTCATCGTAGTCCACACCATATTTTTGTGCGAAACCTTTGGCAACAAGGCGAGCTTTGTATCTATCTGTAGTTCCATCTGTATTGGTTTTAACCTTAAAAACCCATTTGCAGTCTATAGCTTTTTTACCTTTTGGTAAATCGACTAATTGCCAAGTGTTATTTTTCTGAAGAGCGGCATATTCTTCCTGCATGGCTTCATACCATTCATCATGCATATCACTTGAGAGCGCTTCTTGAACAGTAAATGGTTCATCAAAGTGTGCTTGGTATGCCACAAAGCCAGGAAGTTCTTTTGATGTCCTGCTTCGCAAATAGTATCGAACATTGTTATTTGTACTTGGCTCTTCACTAGGACTGTCATTTGCCTTTAGCGATAAACTGTCATCTGGTCCTTCAAACGATACAACACTTTCATTTGACTGTAGTATATGTGGTTCCTCATCAAAAACTATTGGTATTTCTTGACATATTTTGATATCTTGATGGTTAACTTTGGTTTTTACGTCTTTTGTCTTTTCAAAATAGGTGTGCGTCTCTAAAAATGTCACGTCTCTTCCTTTGATTATTTTCTTTGGATTTATCGGATCTATCAGTCTGTATCCTTTTGTATTTTCACAATATCCAACGAAACATAGCTTTTTACCCTTGGGATCTAACTTCTTTCTTTGACCATCGGGTACATGAAGATAAGCTTTGCAACCAAACACTCTCAGATGTTGTAGATTTACCTTTTCGCCAGACCATTTTTCCTGCGGAGTACAGTTAAATAACGCTTTTGTAGGGGAATGATTTTTCAAATAGATAGCCGTGTTAGCAGCTTCTGCCCAATATTCCTTCGGTAAGTTGGCGTCTGTGAGCATTGCTCGAACTTTTTCCATGATTGTACGGTTTGCTCGCTCTGCAACGCCGTTTTGTTCTGGTGTATAGGGTACTGTCGTTTGATGCTTGATCCCATTTTGTGAAAGAAGACGCTGTAATGATTTAGAAACATATTCTCCCCCATTATCTGATCTCAAACACTTTATTTTCAGATTTGTTTCGTTTTCGACCATAGCTTTGAAGTTTTTGAAATTTTCGTAGACTTCATCTTTGCTTCTGAGGAAGTATCCAAATGTTTTGCGACTGTAGTCATCAATGAAAGTCAAAAGATATCTGTTTCCAACGTGAGAAGGTACATCCATTGGTCCACACAAGTCTGAGTGTACAAGTTCCAGTTTTTCTTTAGCTCTTTTAAAAGATTTCTTGGGAAATGGTTGTTTAGTTTGTTTGGCTGTTATACAAGTTTCACAAGGTTCCATATGATTCTCAGAAAAATCAATTCCTGTAGCCATTCCTTGTTTCAGTAACCTCATACCAAACTTGTTTAGGTGTGCAAGCCGTTTATGCCATATGTCGTGTGACTTAGTTTCGACAGCTGAAAAACAAACTGGTTCAGCAGAAGTTTCATTTGTTTGTAAGTTTAACTTGTATGTTCCATTAATTTTTCTTGCTTCAGCCATAATATTACCATTTGATCCAAAAATTTTGCATTTGTCTTTCAAAAATTCAATTCTTATGCCTCGCTCAGTCATTTTGCTGACTGACAGTAGGTTTGTAGATAAATTTCGAACGTAAAGAACATCAGAAATTTGGCTTATAAATGGATTATTAAAAATTTTGACATCTCCCTTACCGCAAGTATAAAGCTTTTCATTGTTTGCTACTGTTACTTCTTGTCCAACCTCTTCTTTGAAATTTGTTAACCAATCTTTCCCATTTGTCATATGAGCTGTAGCCCCAGAATCAACATACCATCCATTAGGCTCTAAATTTACTGACAGAGCACATAAAATAGACGACTGAGTTTGGTTATTTTTCTTTTGAGAACCCTTATTTAAATCAGCTTTGCGACTACGGCAATATTTTACAAAATGACCTTGCTTACCACAATAGTTGCAAGTTATTGGCTTTTTCTTGTGGTTCTTATTGGCTAGTAGAGCTGATTCATCCTTATTTCCTAATTCCTTAACCATATTTTCTTGTAAAAGTTTACTTTTAACAAGATCACTGGTTAATTTGACGTTGGAATTCTCCATTGCCATTATCATAGGATTATATTCTGATGACAAACCACTAAGAAGAATAACTGCTATAAATTCATCTTCCAAAGCAGCACCAATGTCACTTAACTGTTGTGTAATGGACATTACTTGAGTAACATACTCATTCATGGAGGCGAACGAAGTTAATTTCATACCAAAAAGCATTCTAAGCATTGACAAACGTCTGGAAAGTCCTTTATCTTCATATGCTGTTTTTAGGTTATCCCATACTTGCTTGGCGGAAGTGGCATTTTTAATGTGAATAAATGCACAAGGATTTACCATCAAACATATTTTTGCTCTCGCTTTTTGTTCCTTTTTAGAGTCCTTATTTTTAACTGTACCTTGTTCATCAGTTTCAATGCAATCCCATAAATCTTCATGCATTAGGTACATTTGCATTAGAAACTTCCAGTTGCTATAATTAGATGAACCTTCTAGTTTCTCCATGGACGGTAAAGCACCTTGGGAACTCATTTTGTTAATCTATTTGCAACTTGAAATCTTGATTGTTCGTAGTTATTTGGTAATCAATTTACTATGCCAAATCGTGGAATATCTTATCACTAATGAAGAATTATAATTTTAGAGTCACTCTGGGCCCATAACCAATTAGAAATATAACTTAAAAACCTTTTAATAAGACAAAATAATATGAAGATGATGACACATATAAAAACTTTTATTGACACTATTTAAAAATGAACAATTACAATACCAATAGGTATAAAATAAAGGTAATAACAATAATGTTTACATACTGGTTCATCACATGTATTTCTAACACATTTAAAGTTTCAAAGAAAAATTTTAAAAACTCCAAACTCTTTACACAGCGCCCTCTAGTGGGAGCAACAACAGACAATATGACTAGGATTCGAGTTTTTCTTTACCAGCAAAGGTTTTTTTAAAACAAAACCAAGTTTAAAGAATTTATGGTTTCGTCCGTTACTTTGTGACCGTACATTTTAAATTAATAAAATAAAACAAAAAATATACTTTGTTCATAGTCACTTTAATTGAATGTTTAGCCGTGACAGCTGTTTCGTAGTACAACTACGGTCGTTTGAAAATGTAGTTGTACTACGAAACAGCTGTCACGGCTAAACATTCAATTAAAGTGACTATGAACAAAGTATATTTTTGTTTTATTTTATTAATTTAAAACCAAGTTTGTTAAATTATGTGAAGGTAAATCAAAATTATGAGCCTTTTAACCTGTAAAACTTTACCCTTCCGTAAGAGATAAACCAAAAAATGCAAAATTCTAATAGCAATACCGTGGTAATATTGTTTCTCTAACTTATACTGGATTATTTCCGAAAAAATACTAAAATATTTTTACACGACCATAGCTGTGTCGATTTTCTTCAAGCTGGTTTTACACTTATAGTCCGGGAGGTAGCAACGTCGGGAAAACAAGCCCAGCTGTGACTTTGACATTTAGAGCTGTCACCTTAACATTTAGAGCTGTCACTGATATTTTAAAAAATGCAGACCTTGGTCATATATTATTGTTTTACGTACACATATCAAAAAATCAGCTGACCTAAAATTCCTTTTCGAAAACGGTGCTACCTCCTATATCATTATCAATCTTCTTGTCAAATAAGATTAGCTTGAAGAAATTTGACAGTGTAAAACAGCAAACTGGTTATCAAAGAATTTATAAGGTCGCCTTGTTAAATTTGTTTAAGGGATTAGAACACGTCCTATTTTTCTTCAAATATTTGATACAAAACTACCATCTTAATGGATTAAAAATTAGTAGTTGGCAACTACTTAACCTTAATTTTATCATGATTGGCGTGGTTTTTGAGTTTTTTTTGTAGTTTGCATTAAATGTTTATTTTAATATTTGAAGGACAACGGTAAAATGTGCGTATATAAATAAAATATTTTGGTGTAACGTTGTTTTGCCAGAATGCCCTTGGTTGGCAACCCTGCTTCAAAGAGTTATGTCAAATAATTTCTTTTAATTTACACCTTTCTTTTCAAACAAATTGTAACAAATATTTGATTAAACTTATTGGACAAGAAGCTTTATCAGTGTAAAACCAGCTTAGGAGGTTTTTTCCTACAGTTCCACGAGTATTACTTTCTGAGGTATGCTACCTAAATAGTGGACATATTATTTAATTTAATTAACCTACGGATAGTGGCAATAAAATGCAGGCGCAGTAATAAATATGATTTTGAATTCATCGGTAATAACTGCTAAATTTAAAAACGATTTTGATAATTTTTATTTTTTGTAACCTGGTAAAATTAATAACTTACTTTGGCAACTAAAAACATTCTATATATTAGTACAAAAATATTTCAGTAATTTTCCCAATAAAATTATTTCAATGTATATATTAAACTTTTTATTATTAATGTATTGGTTTATTGTTAAATATTGCTGTTCATTATTTAGTAATAATACCTATTGGGTATGTTCTTTCAAAGATTTGGCTAATTTAAATAAATGATTATTAAAAAAGCAGTCTTTTTTAACTGACACTTAAAAGGAGGAGGCTATCAATTCGCCTGTATGTTTTTTTATGTATATGTTACGGAAGTACTCCGTCAATTGTAAACCGATTTAAATTTTTTATTTTTATTTTATAGAGTGCACTTCTGCGGTAGTCCCATTAAAAACCAAGTCAAAAGAGCAAGAGAAATAGGTATTAGACCTTGTTATCTCTCGTTCGTACGTTTTCGTGCGGCGAAGCTGCTTCTACACTGGTATATGCTCAAACATTAGAGATGCATTCAGAATCGACAACCTTCGGCGAAAATCTACCTTTTTCACCGAACTGAAAGAGAGACTATAGTGAAAAACACATAGGGACGTGTAAATTAATTAATTGACATTAGGGGTGGGGGTCATGGATAGTTCTGGTTGGTTAAATCGTTTTTTCTAGTTGTTTTATTGGGAAATTAAACAAAAAAGAGATTTAATATAAAAGACCTAACCATGACCCCGTCATTTTCAAACGAATCAAAGTAAACGTTCGTGTGCTTGTTACTATAGCCTCTAAAAGAGGTACTGGTAGTGTTTTTAGTGTATGTTTACCGATTAACTAGTAATAGGTATAATAAATTAGAAAGCAAAAATTAAACCAACAAGCGAAAAATAAACACTTTTTTAAAAATTAATAATAAATTAACCGACTTCAAAGAAATAAATAAAACTTGCTAAAAAGTTAAAAATAATAAAGAAAAAAATAAGTCGGGTAATAACATACCTAATAGGGTAACTCGTTAAAATACTTTTCTTATGTAAGGTGATAAATAAAAGTAGACAATGCATCGAAATTCAAGCCACTTGCCACCATTCCCATAAAATGCGAAAGTGAATGGTTGCTGAATCTGTGATTGAATTACCCCATCAAATAAAATCAGGCGCAAATTGAATCAGTGAGATTGTCACCCATTACTATCACATTCAATTTTGCTTTTCTCTCGCGGTAACTACTAACTCATTTGCCAATTCCGCGTCCCTAACGAAAAGGGAGAAAGGAAGTAATGAATAAGTTTTAAGATTGACTTATACGCATGATTTGTTCATTACTTTTAAAAAATAATAAAAAATATTTATAGGGGAGGTCCGAAAAGCCCCGACTACCTAAGCGAATTTAAATATTGTATCAGTAACATACTCTAATAAGATCGGCGTTGATTGCTCAAATCTATTGTTTATATTATGGTTTGCTTAATTTTTGGATAAGTGAACGTTTTTAATAAAAACACTTTACGTTTTTAAGACCCTACCAATGGGCGGACATGCCCGATAGGTTGGATAAGGCCGCTCATCTATGCTATGTATTGTCGCCCAGCAATAAAGATACTTTTTTCTATAACATAAAACATATTTAAATAAATTGAACCACAGTTAAAACACATTTATTATAAAAGTCCTAAGCATTTAGATTCTTCTAAGTAATAAAATTAAGAGTATAGGGCCAAAACATAACATAAAAAAATAAAATATTTTAATCACATTTTTTATAAAAATATTAAAAATAAATAACATTGTTGTTGTTTTTATTACAGATTTAAATATCTACACAGCTAAATAGCAAATATGTGGTTTGGTGCCAACACCGTAAAGCAATTTTCTTTGGGCGCTTTAACCCGATATCGCCATTTTCTTTTAAAATTGCAGTTGTCATCAAAAACGTTACAAATCATAGTATTTTAATAATTCATAATAAAATACAATTAATCACCCAGTTTTTAATATATTATTGATGCAAATTAATACTTATATATCGTATTAATGTTTGATCAATACCCTCTGCCTCTACCTGCATACAAAACATTTTTCAATGACTGAAGGATTAAAAGCGGATTCGCGGAGTGTAAATAAGCTAAGTTAGCAGCTTAACTTTAATTTTTGATTTGAGAGATAGACATCGGATGGACTAGGGGTAGCGTTTAGTAATTATGACAGTGAGTATCGTTACTCGCTGGGCGGGGCATCCCGGACTCAGCTTTGCATTAGAAGCGAACTTCGCTTATCTCAAATAATGAATTGCCAAATTAGTAAATACAAAAATATATGTAACAGAACCGGTATAGGGTTACTATGTAAATACAGAACATTATTTCAATTTAAGACAAATGAAAATAATTCCCTACCCTACTGTCACAATAATATACGAAATGTATACTATTAAAAACACGAATGCAAACAAGTAGTTTTAACTTTTTTACAATTTTTTCACATAGCTAAGTCAAAGGCGGTCATCACGTGATAAACGTCATGCCCAAGATCCTTACTTTGTATTTCTTGTATCATAATGAACCATAGACCCGGTACAGTCACTTTAATAAGTTCCTGTGAAGCAGACAAAAAGCGTTAGTAAAGAGAGTTCGTTTAAGTCTTGAAACATGGATATGTCTATATTTTGTATATTATTAATTTAATTAACAGCTTTTAAATATTCAGTGCAATTTTATTTCATTATTTTTAAATCAAAACTGCGGTTCCGGCCCTGCATGGCAATGCAGGATGTACAGAAAATGCGTGTTTATCACTTTTTACACGTTTGGAATATGAAACTTGGATAGAGTATAGTAAGCGACTTTGGTTACAGAATTTTTGAACCAATAAAATACATTTTTATTGTGGCAAGTAGGGTTATTTTTAATAATGACTTTTTAAACCAATGTAATACATGTTTTGTTTAGGTGTATTTTCCAATTTAAAGTGCCCAAAGTACGATTAACAGGTGATACTGGTATAGTGTTAAGAAAGTACAGTCAATTAGAACATGTAAACATAGTATTTTTTGAGATGTCACCAGTGAACAATTTAGTAAAAATGATTTTACATTTACATTTTTTTAAACCAAGATGGCTTACTTTATTCATAATTTTTATTAATTTATTTAATTGCTTTTGTTATGTGATCAAGTGATCATGATCATTTGCAACTGATAGAAGTGATATAAGTAAAATGTGATAATTTCTTTAATAAATATAGCTTATGTAACACTCGTAGTCGAATTTTCGTAGAAAACTTTATTTTCTTTTGTGGGCTAATATATCAAAGGGTTGGTTATCACAATATTAAAATATAGTTGCAAGAATAATTAAATAAAAATAATATCGAAGAGTTCATTTTTTTATTTTGTCACTATTTAATTTGTTTTGTTGTATATTGCCGATAATAAGTTTGCTTACCTAAAAGTAGTTTTTGCATTTTGGGAAAGGAAAATTACCCCCTTAAAACCCCTTACCTACGTCAGTGCTTAGTGGTCACATTGTAGAGTATCACATAAACGCCCATTTCAAAACGGTCATGATGTTCACATTCAGGCGTTATTTGTGTATTTTCGACTGCTAGACTTTAAATAACAGAAACTCAATTGAAGTTATCGACCTGGCAGGACGCGATGTGTATGTTACGCCAAATTTGTGTAATTGACGATTTTACGTATTAGGCAAAATTTTGCTTAATTCGTGAACAAATCAGTAGAGTTGCCGATTTCTTATAATCGGCAAAACTATGTCTTAAACCGGTAAATAAAACTGTTTTATTGTGGTGGTCATGGTTTGTTCTGGTTGGTTATTTTTTTTTTAAATTTGCTTTATTAAGGAATTAAAAAACAAAAGATTTAACTAACCAGAACTAACCATGACTGTTTTACATGACCGTGTTTGGTGCTTCCAACCAATCAAATTACCGATTCCAGTGCTTTTTACTGTAGTCTTCTAGAAGCAATTTTGGCACATCAGGGTTACGTTATGTTATAATAAAATTGTGACAATTTGTAAACATAACACAAGATTTTATATTTTTAATTTAGTTTTGAAAAACAATTCAATTTTTATTTATTTCTCATTTTTTATTAACATATGTAAAAAATACATATTACATAACTTGATTAAAAATGAAACAACCATTGTGCCTATTTCGTGAAATAAGCAATTTTAACTGTAATATTTGCCTATTAGAAGAAATGGGCAACTCTACTGCTTATTTCACGAATTAAGCAAAATTTTGCCGAATACATGAAATCGGCAATTACACAAATTTGGTGTAAGATGTATATTTCTATTATGTATGTAGGTATCTGTATTAAAAATCGTGTGTTCAAAAAATAAATCGCTTTTATTTTTTTCGTCCATAAATATACTAAATTGCACCAAACATATTGTACTAACTACAACCATAGAGAATAAAGTTAAATACTTTTCATTTCAATGTATTATGGTAAGTGTTTAAACCTTTTACTAAATTGCAGATACCAGATGCGAAACCACGCTTATATTTGAGCTACTGTTTTACTTGCTTGATAATAGCATAATTTAACTTTGTTTTTATATAAATATGTTCTATTGTATTATTATATACAGGCTGTTTACGGATGGAGTTTACAAGCGAGCAAATGGTCAACAATTTTTATGAAAAGAAAACTCATTTATCATAAAATTTTTGCTTCTAAAAAAGAATGATTCGGGAGAAACATTACTGATTTTGTATACAGGGTTGGAAAAAACCTAAAAATCATTATTTTTCTGCAAAAGTAAACTAACTACCCTTATTTTTCATTTTTAAGTAAAATGTAATAAGGAAAATTTATTTGGAATTAGGTTTGTAATTAATAAAAATAATAATACAAAATTTTATAGAACTCCATAATTTTGCGAAAAGCCTTGATAACGTTTGTTACTAGCTAAAAAATTGTGTTTTGTAGGATTTTGGAGAAAGAGTTTTCTAGGACATTTTATTATAAAAATTTAAAATAATTATTTTTAATAACTCCAAAATCGGTTTCATAAAACTTTTTGATACCCCTGTAACATTATCAAAGTCATTCAAAATATTATTTTAAATAAATTTTTAAACATTTTGCTAAAAAACGAAAAATAAAGGTAGTTTACTTTTAAAGAAAAACCACGTTTTTCAAGTTTTGGGATATCCTGTATACAAAATTAACATTTTCTCTCCGTGAATCATATGTTTTTACAAGCAAAATTTTTTATCCAGAATGACTTTTCCTCGATAAATGATTTTTTGTCCATTTTTTCTTTTGTAAACCTTATCCGTGGACTATCTGTCGTCTGTATTTGAATCTAAGGAATTTTTTAATAGGCCTGTTCGGAGAGGAATCACAAACCAGTTAGCGCCAAACGGATTTTATAAATACGTAGGTGACCAGTTGAAAACCGGTTTCACCAGATTCTAAAAACGTTTGACATTAAATGTCAAATATGGTTGTTTGGTTTAAGTGTCATAGTGACATACATTTATTATTTATAACACAAAAAGGTGGTGTTTTATTTGATTTTGAGTTTTCCTGAAGATACTTCTGCCTTCAGCAAAGAAAACCACGTGGTATTAAAATTTACAGATATTAATGCTACACATTTATCTTTATTTATTTAAATGTATGCCTAAAAACTATCATTTTTGGCGTGTACCCAAATAAATAACATCTATTAAAATACAGTGAGGTCCTAATGTCCGTCGGCCCCTTCTAACTTCTAAACCGTTTGATACTTTATTATAAAATTGAAAACAATAATGTATAACTAATGTCTGCATTTTTTGACATATCAATGACAACTCTTCCTTTTAAAGTGACAGCTCGGCGCCATTTTGGAATATATTTTTTAAATAGAAAGGAGGATCTTGTAGCGCTTTATTTTAAAGCTTATAACAGGTACTTTATAATCCGAAAATATAAAGGCAAAACATTTACCTACTACAAAATGGTTATACTTTAATAATAACCTAAATATCTAAACTGAATGGCCATATTTCCGAAACTATCGAAATAAGGTATTCAGGTTATTTTTAAACTTACGCCATTTTGTTGGTAAAGGTATTTACTTTATATTCTAGGGTTATAAAGTACTCGCCAGGAGCCTAAAATGCTATGTCACAAAACTCCCCTCTCCATATATTTTTCCCAAAATGGCGCCCAGCTGTCACATGAACATTTAAAGTTGTCATAAATAAGTCAAAAATTGCTGACCTTAATTATATATTACTGTTTTAAGTTTCATAAAAATATACCGAATGGTTCAGAAGTTAAAAGAGGGGTTACGTACTTTATGACCACACTGTCACAAATTATCAGAATACCCAGATGCGAAACTAAGCGTGTTCGTTAAAATCTCTCACTACTATGGTCCCTCCCACTGCGTGGTGGATACACCCCACGATTTATTACGTGACCCAATGCTCATCTAGGTGTCAGTTAGTCCCATATATTTGTCGGTATAGAACGTGAGCATAAGTTAGTTAATTGTGTTTAGTTGTTTGTGAACTTTAATTTTTATTATTATTAAAGTGTTAGTATAGTGTCTTCTTAAATCTTTTTACCGTTTAATGTGGGATATAAATGTGTATATTTATACTGTACCGGGAGCGAAAAATCACTTTTTAGATTCCTAAAGGACCACTTGAGGTAAATATAAATTTGATATTTTGTTGATGTGCAGACTATAGATAATATCGGGCACATTAATTTTTACTTAACCATAATACTTTTTAATATAAAAATGCATTAAAAGTATTTTCTTGATGTAGTAAGTTCTATTTACAAAAAAATTTGTGGATAATTATGTGGATGGTTTTTCTATAATAAAAACACATTTTTTAGCGCAAAGGTCTGGCTTAAGTCTGCCGGAACAGAGGATTTTTGAAAAAAATCTGATGACTTATAAATTGTGCGGGGTACATTTTGAAAACAAATTTATTTCTATCTCATCATCAAACGTCTATTTAACGCTACCGTGCCGACAATATTTTTCAAGATATTATCATCAAGAAATACAGACAATTCTAAGAACCTTCCAAAAAATTACTATTTTATCAGGTAAATATTAAATAAACCTTAAATAAGTGATATTTTTTAAAACTATTTAACATGAATATAAAGTTTTTACAAAATACTTAGACATCTGCCTAAAGAAAAGAAACTATTTTTTTTTTATTTATAGCTGCACTACCATTTGAAAGGCTGTTTTTTAAATAAAGAAAAATTAAGTGTTTTCTCAGTATTTCAGTTTTCTCAGTATTCAAAAAATACTCGTATTACTATGACAACATCTGCATTGCTTTAAAAGATTGCGTCGGGGTTTCTTTAGAAACTCTTGTTACTCTGCTTTCAATTAATTTGTTTTAATCCCCAGTTACCCAAAACTTTTTATTAAACAATTAAGCTAGTAAAACGGAATACCTTATTTAATTTAATAAGCAGTTTTAAGACAACGTTATTTTTTAAATATGGCGTTTTGTTAAACATTTTAAACCCCCATTAGTTTAATCGTTTTTTAAAATGTTTTGTGCAACCCGGTATAGACATTTTATTACAAATTGATCTAAACGTGACATCTACTAACAATATTTTCCATTCAAAGCATAGGTAAAATTTTTAGTTTGTAATATTTTTTAATAAAGACAAATTTAATTTTCAAATAGTGTATTATTCTTTTGTCCCGTTTTCCCCATATATAAAAAGCGGCATAATTAATTACTATAAAAGTATCTCTCCTTAACGCCTTGGTGCGGTTTAACCTTTTACAAATTAAAGATATTACGATCCATGCATTGGTGCAGATTTTCCATTTATTCTTTCTCAAGGTCATAGAAACAAGTAAGCGTATTTCACCGCAGTTTCGCATCTGGGTATTCTGATAATTTGTGACACTGTATAATCAGAAACTTTATTAGATGTGCTGAGGTATCAATACAACTGCAACTTTATACAACTATTTTAAAATAATATTTATTAAAAATCTAAAGAATACACTAGCTATCTAAAGTATTTAATAAAATAAGTACCGGACACAGGTGTAATAGGTCGGGCCATTACGAGGCTGCGATTCGCAGTTGTTTCAAGCAGAGTAAATTTATATTCATGGACGGTACCATCTTTTAAGGCGGACAAGTTGAAACAGGGGTAGTCATAAGGGGGCAGGGGGGACATATGGTTCCATGGCCCCCTCTTTATGTTACATCCTTAGTAACTGATTAATTTTTGTACTTAAACACACCTAATTGCAAATATGGCCATTTAATGATGATGTGCCCCCTCCCTCGGAAATGCTCATACGTTAAAACCTTTCCACTTGCTAATGTAGCGCCACCGATGTTGCTCTTTTCCGATGAACACTTTTTAATACACCCAGATGGTATTCCTCCCTCTCCCCTCCTTATTTGTAATATACTGAAAAGGAAGATGACATCACCCCGATTTAGACAGTTGTAGGTCATGGCATGAGGAAGGGTAAATAACAGGGAAAAATTGGCAAGACTGGTTCACTATATCAGCTGATGATCAATCCAGTAGCGTCTGGAATTTGTGCTTATCATTTGGCCTTATTTTGAAAGTAATATTTGTTAAAAGACGTGATTAAAAATGTTTTTAATTTAAAGTAAAATTTTTTTAACTTAATTAAATAATGTTGTGGTATTGACTCTAATCTTATTTAATAACATGGCCAAAATTATATTATATTGACTCTGGTTCCGAGCGACTAAATTGTTGACGAATTCCAGATACGTCACCAAAAAGGCCCATTTAGAAACCTGGTTAGATTAAAGTTTTTTTTCTTATCTAGTATAGGCACTTTGTATCTTTTACTATAGCACAGTTTTAAAATATTCAAGTCGATAAAATAAGGAAACTGTTTTACTTAAAATATTCCCCTATACTTTTTAGAGCACCATTTTAATAGTTTGGTGAAGAAACTCTATTCCCCATGAAATTGTCATTACAAAATAAGCTATTCCAAAATATTCTGAAGGGCCATCACATATAAGGTTTAGGTTTCCATACAGTCTCAAAATTTGCTGAAAGAAATGGTAATAATTGGTCCAGCCATAGATGCCTCCATAATGCAGAAAAATTCCAAATTCCATAATTAGTCCAATAATACCGATCACTAATTTATGTTTCTTATCGTCGACACTTTCCTTTTTAGGTCGCATCTAAAAATTACATAAACTCATTAGTAACGTCAAGTTTGTAAAAGGTTATAGGGGCATATTTTTTTAATTAACTAAATATACAGAACTAAGTTAATTAAGTAAAACAAAAACTCTATTAGACAGAAGCGCATTCAATAAAATAACAAAAAATAGTGTTAAAAATTTTAGTAACCAGGGGATAATTACATTATGTAAAGTGGTGCAGTACATCTCTCTTACAAATTTGCTAAAAAATATAAAAATAATAAATAATGATGCAAACCATATCAATCTATTGTAATATACAGGGTGTTCGAAAAATGCGTTAGGAAATTTTAAGGGGTCATTCTGCAATGAAAATAATATTAGTTTTTTGACAAAATGTCGAAATCTCGCTGAATACCAGTTTTTTCGCCATATTACATTTATTTTTTAACCAATCTAGTTGACATTTGGCAAAGAAATCAAGCAGATTCTAAAATTTTAAGATAAAAATACTTTTTTAATACCGCACTTTACCTGGAAGTTAAAATTTATTTACATCATAACTTTTTATTTTGACAGATATCGCAAAGATGCGGGCGCCATTTTATAAACAATCAAAAACTTAAAAAATAAGGTTCTCTTTTTAAAGTCGATAAACCCCATCGTTTAGGCACCAATCGACATCAAATTCAATGAAATTACCTACATACATACAGGGTGTCCAGTAACTCAACCGAGAAACTTTACGGGGCGATTCTACAACGGAAAATAAAAAAAAATATGAACATATGTTCTAAGCGTCTAAGTTTTTAAACTACAGGGTGTTGGTATATTAAAAAAACCTTTTTTTAATATTTAACACACCGTAGTTCAAAAACAAAGACGTTTGGGACATATGTTTATATAAAGTGTTTTTCTTATTTTAAATTGTAGAATCGTCCCTTAAAGTTTTTTCAGTTAAGTTACTGGACACCCTGTATGTATGTATGTAAGTAATTTTTTTTTAATTTTTAAAAACTTTTATGTCGAATGGTGCCTAAACGGTGGGGCATATCGTCTTAATATATAGTACCTTATTTTTAAATATTTGGATTGTCTATAAAATGACGCTCCTAGCTTTGCAATATCTGTCAAAAAAAAAAGTTATGATGTAAATAAATTTTAAGTTTCAGGTAGAGTGCCCTCCGGGAGATATTAAAAAAAGTACTTTTATCTTAGAATTTTAGAATCTGCAGAGCTCGATTTGTTTGCCAAATTTCAACTATATTAATTAAAAATAATTACAATATGTCAAAAAATAAAAATAAAAATTAAACTTTTAACCCCGGTAACTTGCATGGTATCCAGGAAGATTTCGACATTTTGTCAAAGGACTTACTAACATTATTTTACATTGCAGAACGACGCCTCAAAATTTCCAAACACCCTGTATAAAGAGGTAAAATTTGTAACTTTGTTTGTTTGTTTGTAGCCGCTAATCTTAGGAAATACTGAACCTATCATAAAAATTCTTTCACAGTTAGTAAGCTATACTATTCAGGAGTATTATAGGCTATATTTTACTATGATTAAACAAAAGTTCAGATATTAACGCCCAACGAAGTGGGCACGGGTCCACTAGTGTTCCTTGTTCCCCTTGTTCCAGATTATTAACCTTATATAAATAACTTATGTATGGGGTCTTTTAATAAAAGTGATAGTATTTCAAATAGAGAGAGAAATAGTTTTTTATCCATATATTTGTAATTTATAGGTGTTACTATATTTAGTATACTGTGCAGGTTAATGATGCAGCGTCTGACTGCTCTAGATCGGTTAACAGGAATAAAAAAATATTCCCAGATAGCTCAGCTATGGCCACTCAAAGTTTATAAACTCAAAAATTGGGTTGTTACACTGATCTCGATGGATTGCCAATGTTATTACCTGCGCGAAACAAAAGTTACTTTTCATGGGCGACAAGTTGTGTTTGTGGTTGTGGTGTGGTTTGACGGGCAGGCGCCACACAGACTATCTGCATTATTGAAAAGAATTTACGACGCCTTGTCCGGGTTGTCCGTTTGGTAGCTAATGACCGACACGATCAGACCGCGGACGGGAGGCACCGTGTGCCGGTGTTTGTATCCAGCCATAGCTTTTAAGTGCGCATCTTCGTCCACCCTCGATTGGTTTACTACGCGAGGTCGTAAAAATCCGAAAAATGCTTTTTGTCAGTGCGGATCTAAATGTGGGATATGTTTTGACATAAAGTTAACTCACATTTAACCCTTTCCACAGTGCGGCGCAAAACCTGGGCAGAGTACCTATGATGGCGACCCAATTCTTAAGTAAATAAACGTCAAGTAGTTACAACTGGGCCACCACCTTCATAATATTTCTTTAGTACTTTCAACCGATAGAGAGAGAAATCAGACGCTGCGTCATAAAACTGCCCACTAGACTACATATAGAAATTTAAAAAAATGGATTAGAAACCGAAAGACTTCTATTTGAAATAATATCACTCTTATTAAAAGACCCTTTAAAATAAAATATACATACATATACAGAAATAAACACTGTTTTCAAAAAGCAAACCTACTACGTGTTGCTGTTTATAAATGTAATTTTATAATGAATGCACGCAAGCCTGCACCACCACCCAAAACCTTTATAAAAGCGTCGTTGCAATGAACAAATCGATACATTTATTTAACATAATAATAAACCATTGTGGTGCACTATTTCTGAAACCAGAACATCCGAGAACATGTTGGTAATTATCCAGATTCATTTTGAACACATGAAAATAATGTTATAAGCTTCTTTAAGCTGTTTTATAGTTTTAAAGTTTTCTTACCGCAACTTTTTGATCTGTGCAAGCGCATTTTTTTCTTTTTAAGAATTGCTGCATAGTGCGCGTGTGCAGATCGAAAAATTGCAGCTAGAAAACTTTTATGCAAGAAATCTTTCAAACTGTAAAAACAGCTTAATATATTTTTACATCCCCTCGCCCTTACAAAAATAAATTACCTTTATTGACGCCCCTGTTAATTGTTTTTATTTTAATGACTTTTGGTATTATATAACACTATACTCTGTTTACTACACGGAAAAAACTCGTAAGGCGTTGTATGCTATAAGAGTGTAGCGCAAAAATTGTGTTAAATATGTTTATTACTGACGTTCTTAGTATAATTTGTGTGATTAGTTTTTTGATATGAAAATTAACGAGTCCTAAAGTGAATGATTGTAGCTAACAACAGTAACCAAATATGAATCTTGACTACATTATAGTAGTATTGAAAACGGTAACATGAAGTTCTGCTACTAAAGTATTAACTACTACTGCACATTATTTGCTACAAAACGGAGCAAGTTTTACTACAACGTGTTCCTGGGGCCCATAATGCTACACACTGTAACTGTGTAGGTCACAATTGAATGAATATTTACCAGATTATTTTTCCGTGTATAAATTGAGAAAAACACCTGAACAAAAATGTATTTCATTGGTTTAAAAAATCAGTAACCCTGGACACCACAATTAATAAAACATGTATTTTATTGGTTTAAGACTACAGCAACCAGAGTTACTTACTAGTTATTCATTATCAATTTATAGTGGCCAAAGTATAAATATTAGGGCTGGTATCCATGTAGAAAATTTGCATTCATTATAGAATTCAAGCCCGTGAGAGGCAGACCTTCGTTCTTTTGTAAAAGCTGAAAGTTTGTCAGTGCATGCTCCAAACATAGGTAGATGCAATGATAGACTATTAGGTTTGACTTATAGTGGCTTTGGTAAGTACCAGGTATCAAATGTAAATGAATTTAAACCTAACTTTTGTCATTTTGTAAAAGCGGAATTTTATATAATATACAGGGTGTAATTTAACTGATGACTGAAAATACAGGGTATGATTCCTTAGCCTATTGTAGGAAACAAAGTTTATATGAATATATGTCCTAAACGTCTTAACTTTTGAGATACAGAATATTAAAATTTTCAAAAAACCAAAAAATTTCGAAAACACTTATTTTAGTTAAAAATTGTTATACTGAATATAAACCTTATTTAAATAAGTATTTATTATTTTTGTTACATAACTGCTAATTGAAAATTATAAAACCTAATTTTTATGGTTTGTTTTATGGTTTAAAAATTTGCAATTAAGTGAGTTTTTTTCCTAAACTAAACAAGAAACGAAAAAAACTAAAAGACATAAAAGCATTATTTTTATGTGCTTAGTCTAAAGTAAACACAAAAATTTTACACACATTTACACAGTCAGTGGAGTACCATTTTTTTTTTTAATATTTCTTAATTTGCCTGTTGAGACGCCACTGGACTTATTAAATGTAATTAAGTTAGTAATAAATTGCACCCTCTTAATGTCCTTATTAATATTGCCAAATTAAAACAAAATTGGGGAAACATGAGTTAGGATATTTCAAAAAATAGTTTTTTTAAACACCCTGTATCCCAAAAGTTAAGAAGTTTAGGACATAATGTTATATAATACAAACTTTTCTTTTTAAAATAAGCTAAGGAATCATACCCTGTATTTTAAGCCATTAATTAAATTACACCCTGTATGTATATTACTTAGATACCTATTAAAAAATATGTTCTTAGTAGCCAGGTAGTTTAGACAGTTCCAACACCTTAGCAGACAAACATTTTGGGATGGTGTAGTGGTCGGAGAAAGTCCAATATTTTTGTTTTTTAACATGATATGACAAAAAGGCCTTAAATAATAGTTGTAGGGTTTTAAATAGGTATGTCTACAGAATGTCCCAAAAAGTATTTTAAAAAACTTACCTCACAGCAATAACTTTTTTTGGACACTCTGTATACATCGAAATATTTTAGGTCATGCCTGTTTGGAAACTCTACAACTCCTATTTAAGACTTTTTATCATATCATGTTACATAACAGAAATATTGGACTTCCTCGAACCAATGGGAACTGGTAAAACTGTCTGGCGACTAAGAAAATATTTTCTTATAGGTACTCAAGTAACATACTGGGATAGTAAAAGGTACCACAACTTTTAAATACCTTTAGAACCCCTAAAGCCACTTTTACTAAATTTGATATCTAAGGAATTTTGGACATGTGAAATTAAATAGTGATATCGGCACTAGTGCCAGATTTACCAGTTTGGTGCTAAACATATTTTTTTATACGACTGCTTTAGAAAATGGGGTTTTGCACACGCTAAACAAGCTTTGAAAATTGTATTTTGCGCACAATGTGTGCAAGGAAAATATGTTTTTTGCACACGGTTCTGTCTTTCAATATGATTTATTATGGTTTTTATTGTTATGTCAAAAATATAGAAAACTCAAAGTAAGCTTTATTCCATAGCAACCGTCATAGTTTTCTTGTTTTGTTGATTAGATACCAATTTAGATACAAAAAAATTTTGATTTCGCGAAAAAATGTCCGATTCTGAAGAAATTCTAAAAAAGCGAGTTTAATCTCGTCAAACCTACTTCCAACAAAGTCAAGAGATCGATATGAAGCCGAGTTACATCGATTTATGAAGTGGAGACAAGCAAATAACGTACAAACGTTTTCCGAAAATGTTATGTTGGTGTACTTTGAAGAGCTGTCGAACAAATACAAGTCTTCAACATTATGGAGCACCTTTTCCATGCTAAAATCAACCCTGAGGGCAAACCAAAATACGGATATTGGGAAATACCAGAAGTTGCAGGCCCTAATAAAAGAAAATCAGAAAACTATGTGCCAAAGAAGTCCAAAATTCTTAGCGAGAATGATTTTTGCCGCTTCCTAAAGAACGCTTCAGACGAGAAATATTTGCTAATCAAGGTAGGCATCACAGTTATTTTATTTATTTTATGGTGTCATTTTTTATAGTGAGAAGGTTTAGTAGGCAGGGGTTACCCAATTCTGTTTTTAAATAGTGCTAGTTTCATAAAGTACTTACTTAAAATGAATAAAACTAAAGACTTATCGGTATTTTTTCTTGTTTCAGGCAGTGGTGGCAGTCGGACTTTCTGGGGCATGCCGAAGAGAAGAATTGTGCTTCCTTAAAAAAGAAAATATGACGGATTTTGGCAGCGCAATGTTAATTAAACTAGAGAATACCAAAACGAAGATGCCGAGATCATTTACAGTGTCAGGAAGTCTCTACACCATCTTAAAAAAGTATTCTGCCCTTCGACCTCCACTCCTGCAAACAGATCGTTTTTTTCTTAATTATCAAAATGGAAAATGCACTCGCCAAAACATTGGAATTAACAAAATTGGCGGTATGGCAAAAGACATCGCCAAATTTTTGATGTTGGAAACTCCAGAAGCCTATACCGGGCATTGCTTTAGGCGGTCGTCAGCCACAATATTGGTGAATTCTGGATCAGATTTGCTGGCTCTGAAGCGCCATGGTGGATGGAAATCCAGCTCAGTCGCCGAAAGTTATATAGATGACTCGCTTAGTAATAAAATGGATGTTTCAGAGAGGATCTCTTCCTCTATGTCGTCTGTTGCGGCACAGCCACAACAGCAATTGAGTAATGAAGTGCCGCAAGAAAACTGCAATATGCCGACGACAGAGAACTGTATAAGCAAGGTGCCAGAAAATGTTGTCTCCATCGTTAAAAAGTCGATCAACAATGCGACGATTCCTGCAGAAGTAAACATTACAATTAATATTTTAAAATAGTTATGAAGTTTCCTGTTTGCTAAATTATAGTCTGTAGTTTCTTGTTTTCATTACTTTTGTTTTGCGTTTGTTTTTAAAATAAAAATTTACACAAAAAATGTTTTTTTATTTGCAGTCGTATAAAAAGTATCGTAAAAACTCGTTAGAAAACCTCTTTGCACACTCGCGAGACTTGTGGACCTCGACTTCGTCTCGGTCCATCAATTTGTCTCGCCCGTGTGCAAAGAGTCGTTTTCAAACCTTGTTGTTTAATATACTATTTTTGTTAGTTTTGTAAATGAAATGCGCCATTTCCATTTATTTTATTAAATTGGACGGAACAAATTAGTTTCTAAATTTTCAAAATTCTGCCTCTATTAGTTGGTGAGATATACACTCCCTTTACAAAATTTGGTATTTTTGCATGCATTATTGATCAGTTATATGAGCATTATTTCCAAATTTTAATAGAATTGCGATGTTGTCGTATCTTGGTAACTGGTAAAGATTAATTTTTAAAATTTGGAATGTTATTAAAGTTTCCGCTTCTAATTTCTACACTTTATATGTGTCCCAAATCCGACCTCCCTTGGAATATTGTTCTCATATCTGGGGCATTCTTGATTCTATTCAAAGAAGAGCTATTCGTCTCATTATTGATCCTTCACTTACAGAAAGGCTTCCCTCTCTTGCCCATCATCGGGCTGTGGGGGATTTATCGCTTTTTATAGGTACTTATATGGCTTCTGCTCTGAAGAATTGTCCAGTATAGTTCCTCCACTCACGGTTCCCAACAAAGAAACTCGTGGTTCCGCGCGTATGCATCCCTATACGGTCCAACTGGACAGGCCCCGAACTTCTCACTTTGTTCGTTCTTTTATCCCTAGAGTTTCTAGATTGTGGAACCTGCTGCCGCGGAGGTCTTTCCTTCCCCCAACTCTTTAAGTATTTAAGTCCCGTGTCAACAAACTCCCTCTTACCTCGCTTAAGACACCCACAATACGTTAGTATTCAGATTTAAAAAAAAGGAAGTTAAATGAAAATAAATGAAACAATCCATTTAAAAAAATGAAAATGATACGTGAGTTATCCGAGCACCTTTTGCTGAATAAACTTTAATTTAGCTTATTATGCATTCATATTATACAAAACTGTTTTAATTTCTAATGTTTAGTCAGTCAGTTGAATACCATTGTTTTATAAAGATAAATATATTTGTAAAATTAATTAAAATATATTTTTTCAAAACTTATCTACGGTATTTGATAACTTAACTGGCGCAGTCGGTAGGATTTTTCGGAATTGATTATTGACTATCGGCGTGATTGATTGACTATCGTTCGTCGGGGTCAAAAAATCGAACTAACCGAAAATAAAAGTTCCTGTGGTGTAGTTGTTTGCTGTGAGGTGTCAGAGTGGATTTCTGGAAATCGAAACTCCCAGTACATCGTGTACCTGCTACCTTTGAGCAATCGGAAGTTGGACCAACTTTGCCCAATTCTCGCAAGGACCAGGACAATTTGGAGGGACCACATCGCCAACCAAAAACCGGACCTTATAGTTATGTTTAGGATAATCAGCATCATTGCTATGTAGGTGCAACTGAACATATGACTGATTCGATTAATTAATCGAACATTAAGTAACAGTACCGCAGGTACATCATCTAATCAAACCATAAATAACAGTACCGCAGGTACATCACTAAATCAAACATTAAGAAAAAATCAATACAATTTTTATTATTTACCAGAAGGGAATTTAAATATAGGCAGTAACGTTACAATGGCTCAGTTTAAACCATCATTTCCATCTCAGCCAATCCCGATTAGACCCAATTATAATTTAAAACAAAATTTTCCAACAAATTCACAGGTATTTAAGCCTAGACAAAATAATGAAATGTTTTTAGGCCAAATCAAAACAAATTATTACCCCAACCTACACCAATGAGTACTACAACGAGACAATCAAATCATACATTGAGACCAACACCTGGTCAACAACCTTTTCAGAGAAATCACTTTCAGTCAACCTATCAACAACCACGTTTTATTGCTGAAGAATTATACAACACTACCCTTGATTCTAATGAACAGCCATATTATGTTACCGATACGGAAACCCCTGAAGATTTAAACGATTTTTCTTTATCAGACGTGACATTAGACACTCAATCTGACCTAAATGATGTAGGTCAGTACTTTGACCCATATAATCAAGAAAAATATTACCCTGCACCTACTAATGAATCAAATTTTCAAGAAACTCTTCAAAACAATCCGGAAACATAACACTCCAAGTTATCTTACTTAATAATCCCGACACAAGCGAACTATCATATGTTATATTCCCTGAACACAATTTAAAATTTCTTATTGATAGCGGTTTCACAAAATCATTTATTGATCCAATTTCGCAAATAAATTTTATGCAAAAATATCACCGATTTATTGGATAAATTGGGCAAGTGTCAGTATTTTCTACCCTTGACCTTGCCAGCGGGTTCCATCAAATTGAAATAGACGAAAAGGATATTTCAAAGACAGCTTTTAGCACGAAGAGTGGACATTATGAGTATACTCGAATGCCATTCGGGCTTAAGAATGCACCGGCAACTTTTCAACGGATTATGGATAGCATTCTAGAAGGGATTCAAAACGAAAGATGTCTTGTGCATCTTGACGACATAATCGTATTCTCTACGTCACTACAAGAACATATTGAGAGTCTTAGGTCAGTTTTTCAAAGACTGCGTGACTCAAATTTCAAGATACAGTTGGATAAAAGCGAATTTTTGAGACGAGAGGTCGCCTATTTGGGACATGTCGTTACACCCGACAGCGTACGACCAAACCCGGACAAGATAAAAGCAATTAAAAATTATCCCCTTCCTAAAACGACTAAGCAAATAAAGGGATTTCTAGGTCTGCTAGGCTACTACAGACGATTAATCAACAATTTCGCCAAGATAACTAAGCCTTTAACTAGATGTTTAAAAAGGGCGCAAAAATAGAACATAACCAGGAGTTCATTGACTGTTTCGAAAATTGCAAAACCCTATTAACAAACCAACCAATTTTGCAATACCCTGATTTTTCGAAACCATTCAACCTTACCTGTGATGCCAGTAATGTCGCTTTAGGCGCAGTACTCTCACAAGGTGTGGTAGGTCAAGATCTACCAAGAGCATATGCGTCCAGGACGTTGAATGACTCTGAACAGCATTATTCAACGATCGAAAAAGAGTGTCTTTGTTTGGTGTGGGCGACAAAATATTTTAGACCATACCTGTATGGACGAAAATTTAACATCATTACAGATCATAAGCCGCTCCAATGGCTTTTTAGCCTAAAGGACCCAAGCTCTAAACTCTTGCGATGGAGAATCAAATTGGAAGAATTTGATTATAAGATCATTTATAAAAAGGCAAGCTAAACACGAACGCTGATGCCCTGAGTAGAATTGAATTACATATTAAAGAGACAGACGGATTTTCTAATCTCTTAGAATATATTAATAAATTCAACGAAAGCCTAGAAGCCGGTGGTAGTGAAGATAACGCTATAGACGACCAAAACTTGGATCAGATGTCAACCCAAGCACAACCTGACCTAGATCAAACCAAATTTACCTAATAAAACAGCTGAGGCAAATAAAGAAACCGATGGAGAAACAATTCATACTAATGATGAACAAAATCCAATAGTGGGAGTACCGATTATCGACTCAGCAGTAAATTATGGTGCCAACCAAATTATAATATCTCGAGTGCTACATTCATCAGCTAAACCAAAACGACTAGTTTTATTCGACAAGAAAAGAAGACTTCTCGTTCAACTATCCGAAAATAACTTTGAAAATGACATTATAAACTTTATCAAAGAACATCTAGTACCTGACAAGTTATATTCACTTTATTTTGAGGATCCTAACATCTACGAACCTTTTTGTGAGGTTGTACGAAAACATTTTAAATGGCCATCCTTGAGATTTAAGAGATGCCTTAAGAAACTAATTGATGTTGTGGAGAAAGATGATATTCCCCAAATAATAAAAAATTACCATGAAAGTAAAACAAACCACCGAGGAATAGAAGAAACAACACACCGCATCAAAGAAAAGTATTATTGGCCGAACCTTGCCGAGTCCATCCAAACATACATAAACGAGTGTGAAACCTGTCAGAAGAGCAAATACGAAAGACACCCAATAAATATGGAGATGAATATAACACCCACGGCTTCAAAACCTTTTGAAATTGTACACATTGACACATACACCTTAGACAAGGAAAAATTTATGACAATCATAGACAGCTTTTCTAAATATGCCCAAGCATATCACTTAAAGTCATTGTCCGCCCATGAAATAGCTGATAACCTGATCACATTTTTCTCACATCATGGAGTCCCTCTCAAAATCATAGTCGATAATGGGACTGAATTTAAAAATACAGTAGTGACCGAATTATTGCAATTACATAAAATAAATATCCATTTCTGTTCACCCAATCACCCACAATCGAACGGCTCCATTCCACCCTAGCCGAACACATTCGATTGCTAAATCAACAAGGTTTTGATAAAACATCGATCATCCAAAAATGAAATACGCAATCCTAGCGTATAACTATACTATTCACTCTACAACCAAATTTAAGCCAATCGACCTTGTAAATGGGCACATTAGCACAAATGATCCATTCAATTTAAATTTAGATCAGCTTTTACTAACCGAATATGACGCGGAACATAGAGACAAAATAAAACTTTTATATGCAAAAATTAATGAAGAACTAATAAACAATAAAGAAAAAGTAATCAATAAAATCAATGAAAAGCGAGATAAACCAGAATTATTTGAGCAAGAAAAACACATAAGACAAAAACTTGGCGATACGTTTTCGAAGCCAACAAAAATCGAAACCGTCGATCCAGTACGAAAAACTGTTGCAACGAACTCACAGCCCAAAATACATATGGATAATATTAAGAGACCTTTAAGAAACAAATATAGTTTCGGTACATAGACCCCTTTACTATAAATTTAAAGTTTTCTTAGTTTTACTTTTTATTAGAATATAGATAAACCTAGTTATGTTTTATTAGAACTATGTAGGTAGTTATAACGCGCTAACATTAAGCATTATATTTCAGCACAGGCGTTGTCCATGCATTCGGCAGCCGAGAACAGATCACATCACGCAAGCTGGACGATAACCCCGGCATCATTCCTGTTAAACTTGGAAAGGCTAAAATGCAAAATTATATGTATACACTAATTCTAACACTACGATTTAAGTTCAATAGTCACAGAAATAAACAAGTTACGATTAAAATCAAATAATATTACTAGGCTATTAGGCACACATACGGAATATAATCTAGAGGTTAATAATTATTTAAAAATATTATATTTATCACAGAACCGAGTTGAAACTAAACTAAATGAAATAATGCCCCGTCCTGCGTTTAAAAGAAGGGCGGTTTTCAATTCTCTTTTCGAAAGTGGTATCACTTTGCTGCTTTTTATCCAGAGGTTTCCGAATAATCGCGTTTCAAAGTTGCAGAAACAATTAAACTTGCCTGCATTAAGATTTTGGTTTTCAGGTTAGTGTTTACACAAAAATTATCGCATTGGGTGGCACCATAGGCGTAGCCAGACATTTTCTAAGCGGTGGGGGCGAAATACTAACAAACAAAACATCATAAGCACTAACGTTTTTCTGACAGGGGCCAATAAGCGGCAACTCGAAAAAGTTACAGCAAAAAAGAAGTGGTCTAATAAAATTTCGATGGTACTACGAGTACCTAGTTAATTTGTGTTTATTCGATGTCTTATCACTGAAATTCCACAAAAAAACATGCTATTTTATCACCAGAAATTCTGTAGTAGCTGCCGTCTCTACCAAAAAAACATGGTCAGCAAATTTAGGACGTAGCCAAATCAGGAATGTTAGTTGGTACTCCGTTTCTTGCTTGCTCGGCTGTTCGGTAAAAACTTTTTTATTAAGTGCATAAAGTGTGAAAATGGTTTTTATGCTCTTCAGGAAGGAGCAGCTGAAATTATTTTCATTATGGAGGTTGGAAAGTGCGCATCGAAGGACGGCACATTGGTTTTTAATGAAAGAAATCAAAATCGCAGTAAGTCACAGATATGTGCCGGATTATGGTGGCAAAAGTTCTCCGAAACTGGCCCGGTGAATACAGAAAGAAATATATTCCTACGAGTGATGAATGAAGGAGCTCAAATTGAGGTTTTGGGATTGTTGCTGCAGAGCCCACCAGCTCCTTGCGGACGAAGTAGCAAAAACAGACCAGAATAGCACACGAGACTGTAAGAAAATCGCACTAAAAATGCATAAATTCCATCCATACAAAATGCAGATACTTCAAGAACTCTATAACGATGATTTGATAGAAGAATAGAGTTTTGTGAATTCATAGTCGTCAAGTCAACGCCATCCCTAATATTCTGCCGAATATCTGTTTCAGTGATGAATGTTCATTTTTTCTAAATGGAAATGTTAACAAACAAAACTGTCGATATTGGAGTGACGAAAACCCGCATATTTTCGAGAAGGACATACACAATATCCCAAAAGTTAATGTTTGGGCTGGTATTCTTGGAAATGCCAGCATTATTGGTCCTATTTATTTGTTTATTGAAGAAAACTTGACAGGTGATCTGTACCTTAATATGCTTGAAGAGACTATTGATCCTCTTATCACCCATGAGCTAGAAACTTAAATTGATGCAGAGGGTAATTCAGTTTTACAGGAGGATTTGTTAACATTCCAGCAGGACGGTGCTCCACCTCTGGCTATTTTCTTCAGTCCGCCAGTGGTTAAACGAGAGATTCCCGATAGATGGATTGGCAGAAGGGCCAATTGAATGGCCTCAAGATCACCAGTTTAACACCTTAGACTTCTTTTCTTTGGGGACATCTTAAATCCATTTTTATAAAACACAACCTGCTGATATTGTTGAACTTAAAGGCGAATTGCAGCAGAATGCCGGTCAATTCGGTGAAGTTTTCAGTAGGGGAGGAGTTCGAAAACAGACTTTATTATTGTTTACAGGAAAATGGACGACATTTTGAAGACACCTTATAAGATAGTGCGTAAGTAGATCCCATGTGTTTTATTGTAGAAATATCTCTGCCTCAAATAAAGTTATTTTGTCGAAATAACATAATCAATAAATGAGAAATCAATTGTTTAACTACATTTCGTGCTGTTATTCAACAGTTTTAACGCTGTAACTTCTGATTTTCTAATCATTTTTTACTACAGGAGACCTATGCAATAAATTTTATGTAAACACTAACCTGAAAACCAAAATCTTAATGCAGGCAAGTTAATTGTTTCTGCAACATGAAACACGAATTATTCGGAAACCTCTGGATAAAAAGCAGCAAAGTAGGATACCACTAAAGAGAATTGAACGCCCTTTAAAACGATGTATCACTTGACCCCCATTCC